>VJXU01001125.1:11632-63916 GCA_008694245.1 Ganoderma sp. BRIUMSc
CAAGGAGGTACAGAACGGTGCATATCGTGAATGCTGTCGGAGCCATGCCCTCGTCGACGGTACGTCAGATGTTCATGTTGTGTATCACCAGTCGAGTATTGACGAAACTCATTACCCATTCACCCAAGGTATCCGCTTTTGGTGACTCCGAGGTGTTACTCGAAGTAGAATCGCCGGCAAGGCGCACGCCCCCATTTGCCCTACGGACGAAAGCGTCAGTGGCCCGCCGACCCAGGCGGCGATGCATTGGATTTGGTGCGTGCCCGTGGTTTCTGGTATCCACGGCAATGCTATCTCAGGAGTCGAGGATCGGCCGGCCATTACGTACCATTGCACTGTGTGGGCAGATGTCCCCACGGTAAAATGGGAGGGTTGCAGCCGTATGGACGACGGTGTCCTATTGTATATCGGCGATTTGATGCACTAGGTGTACGTGAGGATTTCGATATCTCACGTCCGATCCGTGGGGTTTCGAGACTCGGCTGGCCTGTGTCGCTGGGAGGCGGTCATGCGTACGGGCTGTTGAACGTGATGCTACAAAACGGCGCGTCTGTCTCACTTTATCTTCGTCTCTCTTCGCCATGCCACGTCTGACCCGCATCCGACGCATCATAGGAGTCCTTGAACAGATGCTCGAAATAGTCCGCGCTCGGACGGTTTCGGGCCCGGCGACCGATGATCAGGAGGTTGTAGCAGCTCGGCGTCAGCGGCGACACATTGAATGGCTCTGCGACCACGACATAAAGTACGTCTTAGTCTGATTATGTTGACTTTGGTAGGTAGCTGATGTTGATTCCTCCGCTTCAAAGTGCATTTCGTGTATACACCCGGGCCGATCTCGCTCACGCGCGGGTGTTACCGTTATCTTTGGTCCCCTCGTCTTTGACGTGGGGGTTCCGAAACGTCGACAATGCAACCCTGTACTACGGCTCGCAACCGCTCGTATTCTATATGCCTGCGGTTGTGACATACATCGTCTTCGAGGAGAGAACCCCAGAACTCGTCCTCGACCTTGCCCCTCTGGCCCTTCACGATGTGCTAGCGTTGGATTTGCTTGCGTCATTTGCAAGCGATGAGGACGGTAAGCGTCTTCTGGTTTCTCGTGAAAGCGCATGGCCGACTCTTGTTTGTAGCTGGGTTCCCGCGTTCTATATATGTCTCAACGGGTTTCGCCGACGGTGAAATTGTGCGTCGTTATATGTGTTCGTTGTGCGCCGTCACTGATGTTTCTCACAGCTGCCAGTCCATGACGTCGCCACGGGGATCCCTAGAGGCAATATTGACTGGTCAGACGTCTTTGTGGACGACTACATCTTGGCGGAGGTGTCGGTTAAACGCGTCTTCACGGGTGACCGTGCGTGGTTCCTGCGCTACGAGTTGGTGGCTGCTACCCGAGTTGCGACAACTTGGTGATCTATATGTGGTGCGGTAGCAGTGTAGACTTGTACAATGTCCTTTTGATACGGTGTGGCAATGATACATGCCGATTTTTGTATTACTGTCACGTCTGAGATGCTGTCTGCTCGGGTATCTCATCGGCGGCTGCGGGGAAGTGGTGGCTCCGTGTTGACGTCGGGCAGTCTCCCTTGTCATCTTGACGAGACATTCCCGCGCCTCATTGCGGTCGAATTCCGCGTGCTGTCATGTTGTTACCACTTATACTACCTTTGACCGTGTCCACAATATCATTCTGTTGTCATACATTCAGAAGGTTACATGTATATACCGTTCTATCTATTCATACTCGACATCTATGTACCTGCATGACCGTGCTTCCTACAACTCCCACGCATCATGGTACACCAGGTTCCGTCCATCGAAGGGGTCCCGCCTGATGATGACAGGAATCGAACTAGCGCCGTCGTCCAGTGCGTCTGCATACACATCGCATCTGCGGTCGCATTTGAACGTGGATAGGACACGCCAGACAATTACCGGACCGAACGGGGCGACGCTGTTCTGCGAGCAGTAGCGTTCCGCGCCTCGAAGAGGGTCGAAAAACTCCACAAACGAACCGCGATCTCCAAAATGGCGGCCTTGCGCGGGGCAAACGTAACGGTCCCGCCAGCATTCGCCAAAGCGATTGAATGCCTTGTCGTCTTCTGGACCGTCCGGTTCTTGAGCACGACCTGTGTCGTCTGAGCTCGACGATTCCGAGTCGCTATACACAGACCCCACCCCCATCTCTCTGGGTTCCGATGCCGCGCGCGGATCCGGAGTTCCTTGTGGCGACACTCCCATGAGGTCAAACGCCTCCTGTATGTCAGGCGGATCCGCGGGGTTGTCAACGTCAATGTACCAACCTCTCTCCGTTAACCGAACGCGGGTACCGTCATCCTGAACACAATCCGCGACGTTTCTGGGTTCAGGTGCCGATTCGGTCGCTACTCGTGGCGTCAGATAATACAATACACGGGAAATCGATGCCTCGTAAAACAAGCTCACCTCCTCCCAGGGTCGACGAACCCGTGTATACGCCTGTGACCAACGTAGCGAATGCCGTGAAAGGTGTGTTGTCCGTCTTCATTGCCGCCTCTCGTTCGGCGGTGCTCGCAAACGGACCCATGATGTCTCCGTCGCGCAGAGTGATCGCGCCAGCGGGTGGCAACGCTGATACCCAGTCGTCATCGCCACTAACGCCGCCTGCCACGCCTCCACCTGTGTCGTCGCGAACGATAATGTTCGTTCCTCTGGTCATGTCGGACTGCGCCGCGGTACGGGGATCGATGCGCGTAGGGGATTCAAGGGCCGAGGTTGTCACCGCGTCTCCAACACCTCTGGCATCGTTGGAGTTTGCGAGGTCCCGTCTATTCCCGTAAGGCGAGCAGGATCGACAACTATCTATCCCCGGTGACGTCGAACCCCGGTCGGTTTCCAAAAGTTCACCGAACGGGGCACTGCTATGCTCCAATGCGGCGTCTGCCCAACAGTTTATATCAGACCACCCGCTATGCAGATATGTAGATAAGAAGGCGGACGTACTGCGACGTATATGCTCAACACCGCTCTCAGATGATACGCCCCCTCCTATTGGAGTCTGTGAAGCGGAGTGGACGTCGTCGACGGCGTCCGACATGCTGCCCCCGATTGGTCATGTACCATCCGTCCGCGTGCCACCGGGTTCCTCGTGGGGGCTAGTGTGACCGCATTTGTCGTCATCTTCAACATTGCAGACCGGAGGGGACCGGGTGCTGTTAATCGGCTCGCCTGTGGTACACGAAGAGGCTTCGGCGTCATCCACGGCCTGCGAACCCAAGCGAGCCTCACCGGTGCCCAGAAGGTGAGACCCGCAGCGCTCCTTCCGTGCGTCAACGGCGCCGCGCGAGCGAAACTCCGGCCAAGCAGCCGGACAGACCGCCAGACTAAAACCCAGCTTGACTAGGTTATCGTGCGCGTCCTTATCGTTGAAGGGGAGGTGAGGTAGTTCCTGATCGGCAAGGAGGGCGCGACGTCTAAGAGTAAGGATGGGGTGGCTACAGCCGAATGCGAACTCCGTAACGAAATTCGAGAGCGCCGTACAGGACGCACGCGAAACCGGTCCGGTAGCAGAGCTGGTGTAAGAGCGGTGGATGCGGATCGTTCGCCCCGTCGACATCACGAGCGATAGTTTGCAAGAAACCATGGTGCGCAGGGCGTCCACGACGGTGTTGTTCCTGAACTCCTGACTAGTGATCGACCTCCAGATAAACGGGGATCCTACGATTGACGAGCACGTGGATGCGTATTCGTGGTCCGCGACGTACATGTCGAGTTGCTTAGGTGCGATGCTTCCGTCACGAAGGATGAACGCCAACGTGAATTCCCCCCCGAATACGCCTCGATGCGTGGTTAGAATGTCGAGTAAGGCAACAGGTTTCGGTACGAATGGTTTCAGCATGATAAGCAGCGTCCGACGCAGAGCCGCAACTGATTGGTCGTAGTTCGTCTTGCATGTTAGGCGCCATTTCGTCAAGGTCAGCATGTCCATGTTGTCGACGAACATACCCCCGATCTCGGGTTGCAGTCTGTTAACATCTTGTTAGGTGGCGGCTGTACGATGGATGGCACAAATTCACCTCAAGATAGGCGGGACCGCGGCGATCCCCCGGCTCGTCTCCGAGCAACCGTAGTAGAGCATGACACGTGAACAGTATAACACCGCCAACTCTTGGGAGTATATCGAGTCTTGGGCGAGGGTGGGTTAGATGGCACTCTTAACGATTCGGCCATTTTATATGGAGGGTTCTGCCGAATATGTCTGCCGCCTTCGTCAGTTATACGAAATCTGCAAACTTGTGACCTCATCGAGTCTTACAATTGGCGCGCTTATGAGGTATGACACGATCCCGATTCTTATACTTGCAATGTCGCGCCCACATATCGCAGCCATCCCGTTCAGTACACACTTAACTGGAACGACCGCTTATGCAGACGGGCTCAACCCGGAATTGCCTTGATATTGATTTCATGTTTGGGGAGACTCCACCCTGGTGTGTGCTGTTGTATGTACAGAACGATTGCGTCAACAAATGTTGTGACTTATAGACGTTACCCGGTTTTGGGTTTCACTGCAGTCTACATTATGATCGAAGGCAAGAGCACTACGCTGGGGTCGGGTTTCACAAGGCGATACAAGCGCGCCCACCGGCGGTGTTTGCGACGTTTGTGATTTTCACCTTGAATCAGACGGACAACCACCGCGGACAAAGAAGAACCATGTAGTAAGGCCACGACGATCCGTCATTCGAGATATGAAATATATACTTCGGTGTTCAGGATGCTTGTGTCACCGCGGGTCCTGTGCCGTAAAACACTGCGGATAGAGTCAGGAATCGGTTTATGCAATCCCGCGGGCATGGGCGTTGAAATCTGTGTTCAACGCACCCTTCTTTAGTCCCACCTGAACCAATAGGCACGGCGGTATTGAAGCGCAGAAGGATGCCTCCCTTTGTTCCTGCAGTACTCAACGACAACGACCGTAGCCGTCTCTTCGACAAGCGATATGTCTTTCGCTCTATACAAGAAACACAGTCAGTGGCATGTATATATCCCTATCCCTATATCATCCATCCTGTTGCAACTATAATACATAGATCTAAGGAAAAAATGGGCGACGCATTCCGTATCGGCGATACAATGATGCAGCGCGTGTGCCTCGGTCAGAAATGCAGTCGTGCAACTCTCCTGATGCGTCCGTTCTGAACACCACGGGGATAGATGTAACACCCGGTTCCAACACCCCATCCAAATACTCACATCCTGCTTCGCACTCATACGTGGTCATCATGCGCCAGACCACCATTGGCCCAAACGGTGCGACGTTGTTCTTCATGCACAGGCTCACCTCCTCTCCCAGTGGATCGAAATATCCTACCATCGAACCCTTGTCACCGAAAAAGCGCGCCTGGTTGGGACATATGAATTTCCTCCGCCAGCACTCCTCCGGGTTCCAGAGCACCGTGTCGCCAAGCATGTATCGGTACTCCGGCCAGGCAGTCGGGGCGATGGCGATCGAGAATTTGTGGCTGAGGAGTCTGTTGAGGGTTGCGGAATCCGAAGGAGAGAAGAACAGGAGTTCCTTGTCGGCCAGGAGCGCGCGACCGGCAAGGGTGAGCGCAGGGTGGCTGCATCCGAAACTGTATGCGGTGACAAAATTCGAGAGGGCGGTGCATGGCGAGCGCGATATGGGTGCAGAAGGGGATGGCGTGTAAGATTGATGGACGCACATCGACAGTCCGTTCGTCAGGCGTATCATGAGGGACGACGCGACTAAGCGATGGAGGGCGTGGAACAGCGTGTTGGTGGAGAACGTGTGGGTGGCGATGCGGCTACGAATGGACGGCTCGTCAAGGATAGCCTCGCAGAGTTTGTCGTACTCGAAATTGCTGGAATATATCTCCAAGAAGGATGGTCGGAATGCGTCGCCGCGGAGGAAGAATGACAGCGCGACTTCTCCTCCAAACACACCGCCGTGCGTCGTAACAAGGTCCACAAGCTGATGAGGGAATGGCACAAACGCTGCCAACCTTCCATTGAGGGTCCGTCGCAACGACAACACAGCGTGCCCGTAGTTACTGCGGCACGTAGATCGCCACCGAGTTGCGGATAATATGTCCATGTTGTCGACGAACATCCCCGCGATCTCGGGATGGATCCTAAAGATCGTATTGTCAGCTTCGAAAGCCTATTTGTGTGCGCAAATACGAACCGCAGGACAGGTGGCATCGTCCTCCCCGAAAGGCACATCGTGTTCAACGACGGGGCTCAAGGTAACACAAGGGTGCTCTTCGGCGGCAGTCGACGGGGGCGGGATACTGTTGAGTCAGAGCACTGCCGCACCCGGCTGGATTTAAGCGTGTGTGATACCAAAGGCCGTCCAGTCCTTACATCTCGGCGACGCGGCTGCCAATAAGTGGTGGTATTCATTGTCAATCGGGTCTACGCCCGGCATTCCACACCGGATACTGCGATGCTGAATGCGTGAATAGATCGTCGTCAACACCGCACACTGACGTCGAGAAAACAACAGGACGCACTAGACTCTGTAGTCGTAGCGTGTGTGACAATGAAAACCGAGGGATCAACTTACCAGCTAGCCATCTGGACGTAAAATCTGTCGACACCTTGCGACGTATACGTTACGTTACACCACGGTGGATGCGCTCCGTACACCGCGTGCATCAAAACCGCGGGGCTTCCAGTTATGGCCAATCGGAAATCGTGCACTGCAAAGTGCCGGACACTATTGGATCGACTATTTTTAGGAATATATCAAATGCCGGCACCGCGGTTTTCAGTTTCCGCCGGAAAGTACGCTACTGTTCAAGTGGCGTTCTGTTCTGCTTTTTGAAAACTATAGCTCACTAACACTCAGTACACCAGCTGAATAAATAACCGCGCACCATCAGTTCCTTTTCTTCGGTCCGCGGTACAACCTTCGAGGAAAGCGGGTTTCCCGGCTGCTTCCGCAGTGACGCGCCCATGACCGGTGGTCGCGTGGGATCCAAAGTCCGCGCATGCTCGTGGTCCTGTGTTGTTGCGTCTACGTGGTGAGGCCGCGACCTACTTCACACGCATCCATACCTACGCCGCGTCTGCAGCTAGACGTACTCCGTTGGCTATCTGTCTGTCGGCGCTGTGTTGTCCTCGACGTTCAATCAGGAATTGGATATAGGCGAACAACGATGCTACGCAAACGATCGTGCGTTGGCAGGCCCGTCGTCGACGGCTGCTGAACTTTCATTCACGGGGTATGGGCAGGTCTAGTCCACGCATTGCCCTTGGATTCAAACTACCCACCTGTACTGGTACGTGTAGGCGTCTGTGCAACGCACGACTGCGACACATGCCCAGCATGGGATGCGCTAATGTTTGTCTAACGCAGATCCGATTGGCTGCCATGCAGCACTCAACGAAGTGCCAATATCTGCCGTTTTTACTCGCTGTTGCTGTCCACGGTGTCGGTCATACACAGGTCGTTGAACCTGGTATCCTTGTTGAAGTTCCTCGTGGTAACGATGTTTCAGGCTCTTGCCAAGTAAAGGTATGGCATTTGCTCTGAACGGTCTTCGCTTTACTCCGCACCGGCTAGTAAACCTCGTTAGACACGACGCCGATGATGTGCTGAAGCGGAACCAATGGGTGGGTCTTTCACGGTTATCAATCGGTACCGTCCGCATTCAACGGGGTTATCACAGATGATTTATATTTCGCCTCGGGATCCTCGAGGGCGTGGATGTTATGGTAGCTCGCACTCGGTGCATGTAGAGGTATTCCAGCGTGTATTAGGTACGCCTTCATAAGGTTGCTATCACTCCTACACTACGGTAGCTTCATTCGATAGCACTTATTAGCACTGAATTACCCGCTGATTTCTGCTCTTCCTAGTCTTCCTCGAAATCGAAGCCTATGTGCCCACCCACCGACGTCACCTCTGTGTTGTCGGGGGTCCGTTGCCAGATGGGTTCTCGTACTACGGGTCGATTTATTTACGGCATGTGCAGAGTTTTCAGGACCTGTGTCTCCGCAATTGACTATACCTGCAGTTACACATAATAGGTGCGCAGTGACAAGAATCGCATGCGCGTCGATACGGCGCACGCGACAGTGCCGTTTCATATTTCAGATCTGAGGCGGATCCGCACAACGCATGTCGGTTTGGTTATTCGAGGTCAAGCACGCACGAGGAACCCTTCAAGTGGTTACCGTTCCTTGTTAGGTCCCTCACGGTGCGCCTCGGTTTGTGTCACAGTCGATCAGGTTTAGCCATATTCCGGCACATCTAGTCTATACCGCGCGATGTACGTATGTAATTACAACTCTAGGGTCCAGTGAATCGAAGTGATCTGCACACACTAACAACGTCCGGGTCGTATACGGTTATGTACCAGGTGATCCTTTCGTGACGAGATCAGCAATTGCGTATCCGTGCCAGTACTACGTACACTAGATCGACAACCGTCGGCTGCGGTTCCCTCTGGTAACGCTAAGCTTCGAAGGCGTCTCCACCGTCGGACAGACGCAGGAGGGTACACCACGAGAGCGGGATAACGCAGCACGTTTGGCCGTAAATCGTATAATGATCGACAAGATGAGCGGGGGTATGACAGGATCCTCTTCGGTGCATCGACACGCGCATGCGACCTCAGCAGGAATACGCCATGCGACCATGGGTCCGTAAGGCGCCACTCCGAGGCTTTGCAGTCCGTCGACATCGACGCACAATCCGTCAAAGAACAAAACCAACGACCCCGGGTCCCCGAAGAACCTGCCTTGTGATGGACAGATGAACAGGGATCGTCCGCAACACGGGGTAGTTGGAGGAAGTTTTGTGTAGGGGCCTGTGCTGAACTCCCTCCACGACGCCGAGTATGCCACCAGCTCAAAGCCTTTGCCTTGTAACTGCATGTGAGTTGCGCAGTCTGTCCACCTTCGCGCCTCCATTCGCGATTCACAAAGGAAACCGCGGTAGTTCAAGGTGAGCCTCGGATATGCGCACCCGACGGAGAACTCGGTGACAAAGTTCATGAGAGCGGTCGTCCAATATCCGGATAAGACGTCGCAAGCGGAAGGTGTGCTCGATTCGTACACCTCAACGGTGAGGCCAGATATTAACTGGAACTCCGCGATGCGCGTAATGTGTCGAAGGAATGCAAACCGAGGGGGGGATGGCCTTTCGATGAGACTAATAACTTGCGTCCCGAAGGGAAGGAGCGGGGTAAGGCGGTGAACGAATGTGTCGAACGCAAGATTTCCTACGGCTATCTCGAGTGTGGACTTGCAAATCGACGGGTCGTGTAGAACATGTGCCAGCGTGATTTCGCCTACGAGAAGGGCACCCCAGGTCGTGACGTACGTCAATAAGGCGTGAGGGTCGGGGAAAAACCTCCGTATCATGGTGTACAAAGACTGCCGAATATCCTTGGTTCCTAAGACGTGGTTGTTGGTGCAGGTTGCGCGCCATGCAAGGATCGATGACATCGTCATGTAGTTGAACGTAAGCTGCCCAACCAGAGCGCTGCGCCTGTGTACGAGAGACTACGAGTCAATCCACAACCTCATATTGCATCGAGCATTGGAGACGTACTGGTTGATAGATAAACGCGAAGATACCGCGGTCTCCATAATGCCTCTCCTACGTAGCTTCTCGCTGACCGTTGAGCAGCTATGTTGTAGTCGTGTGTCTTATGACAGTGTTGAGGTACGTTGCTGAATATAACAGGCAGTATGGGCATATGCTACACATACCTGTACGCTTGGAAGGACGTCTCAGTACTGGCAAGAGAAATCCAGGTATTGCCGAACCTTCGTGTACCGTGTTGTCGTGTAGAGTGCAGGTGGATAGAAGGGACTGGCGTTGCGTGTATTCAGCAAGCGCAGGGTAAGAGCGAAAGGTTGGGGTGGATGCGTTGAGTCGGGGGAAGCTGGACACACCAGTCTATCCAGCAACTATAAGCGTACACAGGCGGCTGGCCACGATCACCTGCAAGCAATACGTACAGAATCTCTTCACATCCACCAGCAAGGCAGCGGCTTCTTACGTCGCTAACACTGTTCGGTTCTTGTCGAGACCTCTGCGTACCCACCGTGAAAGTCAGGAGAGTTCCCATCCGACGACCCTGTAAATGTGTCGATGGTGTGGGGCGCACCGATACCGGTACGGAGAGTTCTAAATAGTTTCTTTCTTTCGCGTACCTCACACTCGTTAGCCGGTACGTTCGGTTGTAAACGTATCTAGCGTTTGTGGAACAAAAGCGACTTCGACGTCACGCCCGCGCCCGTCAATGGAGATGTTCCGCTAATAAATGGGCAACACCCACCCTTGGTCCTGTGGTACACGCCCCTAAGTCGATGGAACCCTTTTCGAGACGTTAGCTTGACATGGTTTGCAGAGCTGATATAAGGAGAAAGTGCCGTGGACCGGGGGAACCGCGGTTGGAAGATACGCCGGTGGCGTTCGAACGTGCCGCCCGTCACATCCGGTTACGTCCCCGTCGAAAGTCATCGTGTCTCAGTAATTCCCTCCGCATGCTCTATGCGGCTCCGTCACTGACCGACCGGTTTGTTCGCATATGCGTCGTCTGATCGGCTGAATAGTTCACACCGACGGTCTCTAAGTAGGTATGACTACCCATCCCTTTGCCGTTTCGCACCCTGAGAAAAAAACCAAGCAACGGAATATGACCGGACGTCGGAGAGGATAAAATTTCTGACACGCTTAATCGATCCAGCATGCGAAAAGGATACAAATTCGTCGCGGCGGACGGATCACACCTCGATTTGTTGAACAAGGTTTCTTCCCCCCAATGCTCTTCTCCTCCGTCAACATGATTGGGAACACCATTGCGCATTCGCATGCCGAAGAATCGGTCCCTAGTGTTCCATGTTGTTATCGAACCATCCCTGAAGAGTCCCTAGTGTTCCATGTACCGATGGTCGGCCATTCTTTTGAAAATTTCCCTGAAACGTGGACACTTACACCTCATGGCAGGAGCATTTAACGCCAAGAATTTGGCAGAGTTGGAGTTTGCCGAATGGCATTCAATGACGAAGCACCACAGAAACGTAAGTGGTGATTCCTAATTGACATGTACTGCCGACGGGGTCGGCTTATGACTAACAGGTCTGAAATTTTTCTAGTCCTGGTGCTGAAGAAGGAAGTTGACTATCCAGAGACTCCCAAAGAACTTTCCTTTCTTAAATTTAGTAGACGCCTCATACGTCTAGTACCTTGTGCTGTAAACCTCTGTGCTGTTCAGGGCCATGACATGTATTCTCACGTTTTGGAATTCCAATTGGAACAACAGACACGTGCCATCTAGAGACTGTTATTCATGCCTGCGTTTGTGCAGACGTACTGTGCATGCAAGGGAGGAGTCGAATGGCACTATACAGGTTCTGACTCAGAACAGTCGGTTATATTTCATGTTAGAGTCTTTGGAAAATGCATTGCACACACTTCGCTTCTGGTCTATGGTTTCAACATCTCAAAATGTTTCTCCTTCTGTTCGACTACCCATGCCCCCCACATATTGTTACACATCCCCAAATAAAAGCAGGTCAGGTATACGCATTCAGGCAAAGTATGCAAAGTAGTCTCGAGCATGTACTACATCACTTATGGTCATATCTACGTAACTAGTACACTGCCGCGATGAGAACTTCAGTACAACAATTGAACCATACCATGGCCGTGGTAGTAACACATTGAGGGTCTGTGTAAGACGTATTAAAGCGCGATTGGGGTTGCATCTAGCATCGTACGCATAAGGGCAATAATATACGTGGAGCGGGCATCCTAGAAACCTCAAACCCCTGTCGTACCATATAATGAACGACCTGAAGATAATTGATGCTTCAAAGCACTCCGACAGCTGCAGGACATCTGTGGCATTTCCAGGAATTGGAGTTGGCGAGACATTGATAGGCAGCAACCGACAATCCTCTGAAAAACAACACGGTCCCATGCTCGATCAGTATTCCGACTCCATCCTATGAGAGACGGCACGTACCTCCATCGTGCTTTCCATACATCCCACGTACAACGTAGTCGTAATGTAGACCGTTTGGTGCCGCTGCTGGCATGTGGTCTATTGACACAGGCGGAAGAGGGTCAACCGCACTACGCGTTCTTAGCGTAACTTGACTAGTGTACGGGTACTTGGGAGCCTGAGGTACAGTACCCGCAGCACACTGAACACTCCGAACGATGTTGCGATCGCATGTCTGGGAGTGAGATGGCCAGTACTACCAGGAAGATAGTTGGCGGCATGTACACCCTCTAATGGTATGGACGGCGTACTCACCTTCATGAAATGGTCAGCTGAACAAAACGCCGGTCCGTTCCTGCACCCTCCACAGTAGTATATGGTCCGTGCGCCACAATACACACAACGGGGGACCTCGATGAGTCGGAGGCATTCTATGGGGTGGGTAGGCGTACGACTGCTGTCGGGAGAGGCAAAGACGTTTGACAGATCCATCAGTTACGCAGGACTGGGAGAGGGGTGTTGCTGCCGTCAATGTTGTCGGAGAAGACATAAATATTTGGACCGAGTACGTGTGGGTATCTTTCGAAGGCGCTACATAAGCGGCGCAATCGAGATCCTCTAGTTGTACGCGTCACACCTCTGGGAGCCACCGCTGTTTAATATTCGTGTGTGAAGGATGAGGGATATAGCGTGCGTATCGGCGTACCTGCCATAAGAAGACGCGTACGCCGGGGAACTTGAATGTTGGTCGCGACGTCGTGACTTGATCCGGGTGCTGCTTGTTCTACGTTTCCAACAACAGCCAATGGCGCCGCAACGCTGGTCTCCTTATCACCGCGTTCCTGGTGTCGTTCGTCGGGTGTGGCAAGATGCAGGCACGGCAGCCTAATCCTCGATAGTATGACGTTCAGTGGCATAACGTGATATTAAGCGCAAATGGTATTCACCTGCGTAGCGGCCCCATACCGACAATACGTCCACATCCGTCGGAAACCTAGGAATCTTGTGCTGTGGAAATCCATCTGGGTCCCATAATGCAATGCTTCGCGTGCTCTTATATCTGCAGATAGCGTTCTATCTATCTCGTGGCCTGCATCTATGTGTTTTGGGGATAGAAAGTTACTGGATGCGTCAACACTTCAGGCAACGTCAACACGTAGTCGACCGGTCGTCGCAGTGTACGATCCGCTAATGTAACTACTTGCCGCCATTTTACGACCTTCGTGTTCAAATACCTGGATTCTGTATACGGTCAGCCTACCTGTCCGCTGCTACGAACCGGAATTCACGACCGTGCTGTTACACATACCGTGCGGGTATGCGCCTCACACCGCCAAAATATACATCAACTCGCCCTGGTGTCTTCGTCAATCTCTTTCGGGTGATCGACTTGAAGCTCACCGGAGCATCCCTAGAACATAAAATGTACTGTCCATCCTGCAATACGTCAGTTTTATCCAGTCACGATCGAGACGCATATTCACGCCTTGCCATTCACGCCACATCAGGCACAGCTAACCGATCGTGCTCTCCAATTACACAACTCTTGCAAACGATTGTCATCCCAATATACCGCAGCCACCCATTGGCGCATTAGCTTGGAACCACTAGCTTATGTAACAACGTGAACGTACTGCTTGCAGGTGCCAGGACGACACCAAGCCTACGACCTCGATGCTTCCGTGCAGTCCTTGAGCTGCCGTATTGTCCTAGGTGCTCCTACGTCCTCTCAGATCGGACATTGCACACTGTTATCGGCATCCAGTTCCACTACACACGGGAATGGTGTCTGTCCACTGGCAATGCTAACACCGTCCCCCACTCCATCATATTAGTTAGTAAAATAAACGCACCATTGCAAAGCCAACGATAGCGTGTTCGGTCGACACTGCAGTCCTAGTACCAGGTAACCATACTCAGCCGCAACGGCACATGTTTCATCCGAAGTGCTGACAGCTTCCTTTTGACGCCGTGCTCTTAGGCGCCTTTACATACTCAGACAGCATCCAGACCTCGCCGGACCAATCGGATCAACCACCACCACGCGTTCATCTGATACCTTTCAGCAGACGATCTTGTCGTCCACATTTCCTCCCGGCATATGGACCTTTCAAACCACGCGCGCTCCAACTATTTGTACGCAATCTGTGACAGCCATCAGCCTATTGACAAACGGCAGACAATGACGAACTGCATTCCCGGGTATCGCGCAGTCACTATTTCCGCATAGTGCAGACGTCGCTGGCCCCTTTCAGTAACGAACACTTCACCGTTCTGCGCGACCTCACTGACACTGACCCTCAGAACTTCCCCCTATGTGTAAGTCTCAGACGACGCACCCCTATCCCGTTCTAGTACCTGTGGGATTCCGTCAGATACGCTTTCCGCGACAGATGATTACTCACCTATTGCACTTCCATGTCGCTAGTACCGTTTCTCAACGCGATGAGAATCTCTCGTTCCATCCCCTCTTGTAATTGTCTTTCGACAATGATGCCGATCTCGGCAGAAAGACGATCGCGCTCGAAACCCCCATCGGCGAGCTGAACCGAGACGCGTGGGTGCAGCACCCCCGGCATCCCGGTCTCTTCCATCGCGACGCTGATCTGCAACCAAACCTGCACCTTATGAGACAAGTGATTATGTCAATCCACCGTCACTCACCGATATGTCCCGGAAAGTGAAACAAATAAACTGCTTCATCACAAACTCCCCTGCCTCTGTGGACGGTGCCCAGTCGGTAAGCGGAGGAATCGTCCAATTCGATGGCCTCGGCTGGGTGCTTGGCGGTGCGTCGTCATATAGATAAGGTTCCAGTTCGTCTACGCCGTTGTCTCCAGAGTGGGTATGCACTTCGCCCTCCGTGCTGAGCGCAGCATGGTTTACAACCCGACCATAGTAAGTGGTGATCCCGCCTGCGTGCGCTAGAAGTTCGCGAGCTCGATCACCGGCAAACGCAGCGAAGGAGTTGGACGCAGGGGCCGGACGACGAAGTGACGAGATGAGTTGAGGACACATTGTGGGACTGCAGCTTGTTTCTTTCATCCTGTAGCCATACAGTGTCATATATACTGTCCGTTACCCTTTAACTTCAACGTGGCCCACCACTCCAAACGCGCGACGTCTTACTCAATCGCACAGACAACCGCATGACTCCTCCTTGAAGTATTCATGTCCTCTTGTTTTCAAATTCCTCGGATCTCATTCACGTTGACAATTCGTTTACCACGGGATCATCCCGATATCGCGTGAAATCTCGTACGGGCCCCATGCGCCTCCACTCAATCCTTGACTGAACCTTTGATGGTGCGGGATATCCCCACTCAGCCGGCACCAAACATCTACAAATTCATCCGCTACATTTCTCTTCTCCGGGGCACCGACTTGACTAGAACACTCCCGAACGTCTACACCGATATCGTCTACGCAACAGCCTTCGGGCCTTCTCGTACCGGAGTCGCCTACACCTCTCCGCCACTCTCCCCACCCACCGACCCGTCCCATATTGCAGCACCCTGATATTCAGACACCCCGCGGTCGAAGAAACTTGCTCGCCCAGGGATGACCGTACCCTCCATGAAAGGGAACTGTGTGTTGCAACCGTCAGCCCCAGCGACCCACAGCTACAACGCACTTCTCACCGGGTTCATCTTGTTGTACAACACCGGCATCCCGAGCCGCTGTAGCAGGAAATCGGCGACGTATTCAACATACTGGTCCATAAGGGCGGAATTTAAGCCTCGGAGTGCTTTCGGCACAGCAACTGTTTATCGTCAGTCAAGTACGCAACATGTCGGTATTTAGCTCACCTCTGAAGAAATTCTGCTCCAAGGCGACCGCCTCCTGTATCATTCCGTGCACGACGTCCGATGGTACAACTTCGTCCAACAGTTTGTACAACTCGCATGCGAACGCCATGTGCTGACCCTCGTCTCGCATAATCAACTCGTTCGAGTGGCATAGCCCAGGTAGCAACCCACGTCCTTTGACCCAGAAGATGGCCGCGAACGACGAGGAAAAGAATACACCTTCCACGATGGCAAACGCTATAACTCGCGTGGCGAACGAGTGGGCTGCTTGATCGAACCACCTGAGGCACCACCCAGCTTTGTTCGCCACACACGGGATGGTGTCTAAGGCGCAGAATAGTCGACGCAGCTCGACGTCATCGACTATAAGCTCTTGAAGCAACCGAGAGTAGGTCTCTGCATGCACGTTCTCCCTATAACAAAGTCAACTCTATGTTGTACGTGCTGTTGACGGCATACACATACATCATGATCTGGAAGCCATAGAAGCTCCGGGCCTCCGGGGCTTTCACCTCCAGGTAAAACTGTTGCACAAGATTCTCGCCGACAATACCGTCCGACGAAGCAAAGAAGGCGAGTATGATGGACAGCAGGTGGCGCTCATCCACGTTGAGAGCGTTCGTCCAATCGTCCAAATCTGTCGAGAAATCGATTTCTTCCGTCGTCCAGAATGTCTTCTGGGCAATCTTGTACATCTCCCAAAGCTACAGGAAATTAGCACCATCGTCTTTCACGAGTTACTGTGCTCACCGAAGAAAACCGAATAGGAAACACCACAAAACGGCTGATGTCTTCATGAAGGATAGCTTCGGTCGTGGACATCGCTTGGTTCTAAACACGTTGCAAAGTGCAGGCGATCGCGTCGATCCTCATTCCCTCGGATGCTCGACCCCGACTCCTTTATACAGGACCCATCCTGCCAACGCCACCCCAACCGGCGCGTAATCGGCAAGCCTCAAAACACTAGTCGTAATGGGCTCAGTACATTGCGTTACTCATAACGACACAGCGTCTGACTGTGCGCATTGCCCGCGGACATGTGTACATACGGGCGATCGCCCGTTGGCTACTCACACGTCTACTCCCTCTGGGTCCCACGTCGTACATCAACCTTCACTCGACACCACATGTGCTACCCCGGCACCATGCATACGACGATCCACCGCAACCGTGTATCTCCGCCGACGGAATACAACAGTGCCACATGCCAGGAGAGGACGCAGCGACCGCAAAGACCACCAGTTACGCAACGCTACAATGCCGTACGATCTACGCACCGCAGGCGTATGCCCCACGCCTAAGTGCGAACCCCACCCTGGTCATTTCACTCAAGGCAACCTCCCCGCTATGACCTCCACTCCATTGACGTTCCCGTAGGCGCAACCAATCACATTGACAGAGTAACGGCATGCTTACCTTTATGCAACATAAGTTCCGATTGTCGCTCCATGCATCATAGGCACGGTATCTCCCCCCTGCGTCCTTTCATGAAACCCCGCGCGCTCACTTCCTAGGGCATGGCGCTTCAACCTACTTTCGATCAACAAACACCGCCGACGATTACAAACCGCCACACTATTGTCACGTACCGGTGCTTACAGCAACGCCCGATCGTAAGGCAAGCCTGAGGACATGCCCTCCCTGGAGTGATTTAGTGTCATTGACTTCGCCACCGACAACAGTACGTGGCCGTTTTCTGGCACAAGCGTCAAACTGACTGGATCCACCTAGGCGCGTCGATTTACTCACTTGACGTTCCCGACTGTACTGCGTGCACAATGCGCACAGTTGGCCCATTAAGTGGAACCTCGGCGTCGTTTGGGCGATGAAAGTCGGCAGCAGCTGTCGGCGCCGTGGAAGATGAACTTGAGCAGCCCCGTCGAAACACGACGTCAGCACGTTTTGAGCGCCCTCCGTGAACGTACCGCGGTTGCGAGGACCTAAGAGGGAATGTTTATGCAGCGAAGACCAGTGTGGTACCAACCGCATTCGGGGATGGAGGACTGCAGGAGTGAAGAGACTGGAGCAACATATGGGCGTGGATGGAAGTGCGGCGCGCGATGGGACACTGCTAGCAGTTCCCACGACGGGCGTCAACGATCGTACGCGTCAGCTGTTGCACTCTTTGCCTCCACACCCACAGTCGGCATATCCCCATCGCAACCAGTCCCATTGCTCCTCGAGTTGTCAACCCTCTATCGACGCAATGAAAGTCGTCAACAACATCATCGCACTTGCTGTCGCGCCGTTTTACAAGTACCCGCCACTTCTCCACGATCATGCGGTTGGTTGACAGCCTGTCCGGTCATCGTACGTGTGTTCCTAATTCCACTTGTCGCCCTTTGCATTTACGGTTCTGTACAACACAAGCAGTGATGTGCATCCCATACCCAATCGCCTTATCCAAGCCCCGTCTTACACCCTAGGAACTCCCAATCTGACTGGACCTCTTTTTCGCAGAATAAAGTCTTTAATCTCCTACGTTACACCATTTCCAACGACGTGGCTCGCACTCCGTACGTTATTTTCCGCACTTGACATACCACTACATTTATCTATCGCAGGGGGCAGTGTGTCTAAGTACCACACACAACGTCATGCATATAAGTCATCCACACAATGCTCCCGACACCTACTTGGGCACACAGCGTCATCGTGCAACCTTCGTCGCCCCGTCGCATCCTCCAGCAAATCTCCATCTCTTACGCCATCGTCTAGGCCGGGAGACAATTTGCACACCGTGTGCTCCTTCTCCCTCCCTTTTCCCGGGTCGTCAATATTTTTCCCTTCGATATCACCGGGGGACCAGCTTACCCTCCGTAGGTCCCAATGAATCCCCCCTCGCGATGAACTCTGAAATCAGCGCTTCTCTCCCTTCGTCCCATAGCTCACCCTCGTCCGTTCCCCCGTGGTCGTGTTCATCTTCGTCTTGCAACAGTTCGATATGAAACACTTCCGAG
Organism: Ganoderma sp. BRIUMSc; assembly: GCA_008694245.1. Classification (NCBI taxonomy): domain Eukaryota; kingdom Fungi; phylum Basidiomycota; class Agaricomycetes; order Polyporales; family Polyporaceae; genus Ganoderma; species Ganoderma sp. BRIUMSc. Next base: position 30,371 of record VJXU01001125.1, read on the forward strand.
TATTCCGTCTTGCCACGTCTGTTGATCTCCACAAACGCGTCCACCCGTACATCATCGAACCCCGGAGCTGTTCCACTGACTGTGACCGCGATGATCAGACCGGGCTGTTGCAGTCGGTCAGTCCAGCGCACAGAGCGTATCTTTAAATACTGACACGAATACGTTTGCCTTGCAATTGTTTAACAACCAAATACACGGGTCTCGCCAGAGCATCTTGCGGCATGAAGATCGTTACCCCTGGCACCGACGGTACGGTAGGCCCCGCGGGCTCCAGAGCTCCTTGAAACTGAATCGCTGGACGGACAACTGTCCACGCCGTCTTCAACCGTATGGACGATATTCCGATGATCTGGATCTCCAGACTAATCAGGATATACCTCTGCAACCCACCCGTCATCGACCGTGAGCAAACAATGTTCCCCTCGAAAATAATCAATGCGTACCTTGCTCCTTCTGACTTGGTGGCTCGGAAGGGCAATGTACAACGGTACTGTAAGGACGTACGTTGGTATACCGTCCATCCCCGTACCTGTCTTGCCACATGACGATCGTTCTCCGGCGGTACTTATACTGCACATCAACCGCTGACGTCGTCTCCCGCCGACTCTTCTCGACGTACCAACCATTATTTACATATTTCAGATCATAGCAATAAGTGCGTATGTGTTATCAACCTATATCCGCGGCCGGATAACATCACTGTGCTGCCTCACGTAAACCTCCCCGGAATCCCTAGCATCCAGCGGAGTTTACGTCTCTCCTTCGACGCATGGTGAGACTCTCAATATAACTCACGTTGGTAAGCTCGCCATCTGGATACGATCTTCTACATATATGCACAGCGGCGCATACTTACCTGTGACGCTATTCACCCCTAGATCATCGACCTCCCGACTCCTGTCGTCCTGTGGCTCACCTGGTACACCTCAACGTGTTTACTGCCCGATTCACTCCACCCCCGCGACCCCCTGTGTCGCCAATCGCTGTGTTTTACTGTACGTCCAATCAATTCCCTCATCACAGCCTGAGTGTCGTGGCTCAACCAGCATGCTTGACAGCACATGACTTCGTCCGGAGTGTAAGGCGCTCACATACGCACTCATTTTGCCTGTTTCTCACCATCCCATAGCTTTCCTTATGACATCTTCATATGTGTCCTTCGGGAATGCACTACGGCATCCGTCGTATGTTTCGCGCAGACGTGCCGCCTGTTCCGATGCGCCGCCGCCGTGGAACTACGCCGTCGTTACTCTTACATCCTCCGTGCATTCTTCGGTAATCGCGCAACGGTGTTCGACGAAATCCTAACATGTCATGGGGCCATCATCTCCGGATCAGTCGCCTTGTCCTTTTTCATGTGGACTGATGATTGGGGACCTGGGGATATGGATGTTTATGTCGGGATGGACACGTACGACGACTTCGTTGTCGATTTGGAGCGCCTTCACCTTGCTGAACTCGACGTCGACATGGGAGGGCGCGCGCCGTCAACATATCACGGTATCAAACGCGTACGGCGGTACTTCACAGCGGCGGGCAAGATTCTCGACGTCATTCAAGGAACCACTGCAAATCCAGTCAAGTCGTTGGCTTACTTCTGGACAAGTCTCGTCGTCAACTTCATCACCCCATCCGGCGCGGCTTGCATATTCCCTGCCCACACGCTTGATCACGTTGGGCTTGTCACAGATGTCAACCTGTCGGATAAGCTTCTTGCCGCCCGAGACAAGTACACGGCCCGTGGTTTCCGGTTTGCCGTGGCCAATTCATGGGCTCCCATTCCCGTGGCGTCCTCCGAAGAAGACCGGATGATCTGTGATCGGGCAATACTCGTCCTAGATTTTTGCTCTGTTTGGGCTAACGACCCTTACAACCCTCCTCTACCCCTTCACCGCGTCGGTGCCGGCTGGGCACTTATGTAGGGGCGGCGCCGGGACGGGCATCTCGCACTCTCCATTGCCTTTCCGGTACCCCCTGACGGGCGATCCCATTACAGGCCATTGTATACGCTGCGCCGTTCTCCGCCGTGTATGATTCTGTGTCTTCCATCACCGTCGCAGCGCGACACGTCCGCCTGCGAACGTACGTACGTACCATCAATACAGTATTAACGGCATGTATCCGACCATCACCGTACGGCGTCTAACCAACATGGTATTCCCTATGTCGACTGCGGCTTACCCCTAGACTGAAAACGAATGTATACTTCCCAGCCATGTCCAGTCCACTTTCCAGTTTGAGGTCTACGGTCGTACATATCCCCCCTCGTCAGCCTCATGTATTACTACGTTCTAGACATGCGCTGTGCACTGTCGCCTCGTGAATTAAACTGTGCCTCCTGAATTCCTGTGCAGCCTGCACAAATCGTACTGGGAACTGCCGAATACGGATATCCGGAGCGCCCGGTAAAAGCGAACTCCCAGCTTCTCATCGGTCGTGCTGCAGAGTTTATTCCCATATTGCACTATCGGACCATCCAGCTTCCTCGACTTCCATTGGAGTTAAAATGTTACCACATGCCTATCGTAGTTACGTCGACGACGAAAAGGCATCTCCGGGTGCACATTACAAGCATCGACGAGCCACAAAGGGTCCCGTCCTCCGACATGAATACAACTTCTCGGGCCTCGTTGAGCGGCCACCGCGGCGTCTCCTCTACTCCCAGAAAAGGCGTGGTGGGTAGCGGTCGAAGTACGCACACTCGCTCCTTGCACTACAAATCAGCGCCGTCTCCAACGCTCCTTGTGCACACTCCTCCTTCCCGTCCTCTCAACTTACGGCACCCTCAAGGACGACCATCCAGTACTTTTGTTTACCCCTCGCTCCAAACATCGTATCATCGTCCACCCCTCTCACCGTCCTCGGCACTCCAACATGTCCTCTAGTCGTCGGCTCGTTTATTTGTCGTCTTCTGGTACGTCCGCCGTGAAAGCCCTGTCTCTCCATCGTCTCTGATGTTGCGTCGTTCCTACGTCATAGATCTTCCCGACGGTGCGTCGACCTACCGTTTCGTCATCGTGTTCACCGTGCAAATGTTGACAAGCCCTTCCTCTACGTAGATCGGGATATCCGAGAGAGACTGTTCAACTCGTTTGAGGAGGGCATCATCAAACGAACTTGCGAGTCATGTAGGGCAGGAAAACGCAAGGTTGGTATTGCAACCTCGCTACCCGTTCCTTGTACGACTTATCGTCGTGTAGTGCCTAGGATTACCTCCTGTGTGTTATTATTGCCAAGCATCCGGCGGCGAATGCATTTGGCTCCCGGACCGCCGAAGACTACGAACCTCCGCTACCCGTCAACGCGCCTCAGATCCTCCTGAGGCCGCAAAGGCATGCGAAGGCTGTACCTCTACGAACACCACCGTATGTATTACCCCTATTCTGGTATTGCTTTTCAATGTAACATTGCTTCACAGTGCGTATTCGACCGCACCAAGATTTGTCGCGCATGTGACGCAAAACGCATTCCCTGTATCGGCGGCATGCCGTCTGCTATGGGTAGGTCATTCCGCAGACAGGCGACGACATACGCGAACCAGCAAAGCGACCAAGGTTCTACGACAATCGACGCCTGCTTTCATCCCACCTCATTCCCCGAACTGACTGCTTTCACCAAGCTACCAGCGAACACCGCTCTCGACAACCCCACGCCCGCGTCTTCGGTATCACCTTTAGACGCAAACCCATCCTCCACCGCGATCAACGCTACCCCATTCACTCCATTCGACTTCACCCGTGATTCTGCAGATCCGTCGTCTTCGCTCTACGCCCAAGTTCAAGTCGTTGGCGGTTCCGCCTTGTACCGTTACCCTGTTTCCGACTCGTCTGTTCGTGCCTCATCTTGCCCGACGCACGAACGGACAGAATACTTGGAACCTCAGCATATCGATCCCGTGCTCGACGGCTTCTGCACCATTCCACGTGCGTCGGAGTCTCCATCCTTGACTGACGACGTATTCGATCGTCCCGTGCCCTCGGCTTTCGACTTCCTCCGTGCGTTCCCTGACACCGTTGACCAACCTACGGAGTCCTCAGACGACATCGACTTCGGATTCTCCGATGCACCTCAGTCCATGAACACTGCGACAACTGGATGGCCCGCGGCATACGCCAACCCTTTCGACGACGGCGACATACGCAGCCAAGTTGGCACTGGTACGTACTCCTCCGGCATGTACGTCTCCGTCCGCTCACATACACTTCCAGACAGTATTCACCTGCCAAGGATGTTAAATGACGATCTCCAACTGCCTTACGTCCACGACACATCCTGGAGCCCTGCGCCGCTGATGTCGCAGCCGAACGTCCGCGATCAAGACTCGCGAACCACGCTCAACGGAGAAAGGACCCTACACAACTGGGGGGCCCATTCGTTAACGAACACTGATACTTCTCGGCGTGGAGACGTCACCGATGCATTCAACAGTCATGTTCCAACGCATGGAACCAGCTTCTCTGATCCTTTCGAGCACTCCGGCGTTCTTTCCTGCTTTGATACCGGCTTTCTATCGACTGCGTCTTCCAACAATGTCACTGACCCTCCATCGGTCCCATACGAGGACCACGTCTACCAACCTACCGCCGCCGCGTCCGACGTGTCACACTTCGACATCATCGATTCCGTCGACGCACAGCAACGCCAGACAACCCTTGCCGCTAGTGGTACCACCGCTTCCGACGTCGCTTCACTTCTCGGACAAGACATTGCGTCGGCATCGCATCTCGAAGGTTTCGATTTCACGAACGTCTACCCCGCGGACGGGTCGTCGACTGAAGCAGGCGAGTCACTCTACCCACGATGTGCACAGTACATGCTCTGACTGATGGATCATCGCCTACACGCAGAATACTATATCCCCGATGGAACCTGTCCAACGTCGGCAACCTCGGCTCTCGGTACACTCACCACCGACCCCGGATTAGGTCTTTCCAGCCCCCCTCAGTCCCTCCCGCATGCTTCGTCCGTTCCGACCGCCCCGGACTTCGCGTATGCAATGAATGCAAGCGTCTCGTCGTCTCATCGTCAACAATTCAGGGCGTCGGACTCCTCCGACGTACTGTCTGATTTCACGGACCACTGCATGGGTTTACAGCAACTCTGGCCAAACACCGACACTTTCCGTCCTACAGCTACGTCCATCCAACCTACGACTCCCGCGTACGATGTCGTCTTTGCGAACCTTTTCCCCGAGTCTTATGCGAACCCCGCTGAGAACACATGTTCTGGTTTCGAAGGGGCGGGTGGCGTTGACGCACATGCGTCGATGGCGTCGGCTGGTCTCGGTACTTCACCCCTCGGGTACCAAGCCAACAGCGCTTCCGATCGAAATTGGGGTCACACATTCCAACTATTTGGCCCACAGGACGACGGCACCTTCTGTCCCCAATCTCCGGATAACGTTCCGTCTGAGCCGGTTGGCGTCCTAGCTTCCCTCTTACTCGACGACGACGTCTTCGGTACCGCGTAGCCGGTCCCGTTTGCCCCCCCGTCCGACGCGGAAGGTTCTGCGTCACGTAGTCCCGGCCGTTATGTCCGTGTTGGCGCCATGGGCTCCTGACTCGACATGCAACGTTTACCGTACCCGATTGACACTCCAGTGGCTTGGGCCACTTCCGGCCCTGTGACCCACACAATTCGTCTGCTGTACGCCCCGTTATCCTTGGTAACTGTATTCATCTACGGTCAGAGTAATTCGGCAGCGGTGTTACGCCGGTACAGTTCGCAAAATGGTGTCATGCGTTCCAGAGTCTTCATCATCATCCTTTTCTACGTAATCCTCGCATGTTTTGATCGTCCTGCTCGTTCCACGCAGTGCTCCCTTCCGTACTTTCCGTCATATGTCTCATATGGTGCAACCCATTGTCGGTGTTTCCGCCCTCTCGGTCCGAGTATATCTTCTAAACTCCAGAACAGAAGTGGGTGTGGTCCTCACGCTTTGCGCCTATGGTATCAAGCTGCATATGATCCCCTCACATGGCATTCACTCGTGTATTCCGTTGTGTACGTTACTTTCGTTATCCCATACACCGCGTTATCTACATTGCGATTCTTCGAATCCTACATCTCAGGGCGGATTTGAATTACTTTTGACGCCTCCCTTTGTCGCTTCGGGCGATTCCGGAGTACTCATCCGACCCGTTCGTCACCGAGCAACTCTCAGCTTTCACTAGCACTTTCATCCTATTTGAAAGCCCAATACAGGTCGGCACCCACCTGCGGCTTGCTAAACATATCCCTCGTCACAACGTACACCCACATCAACGGTTCGTGGCGCTCGACGGACGGTACCAACTTACCGCCCTGACATCCATTGCAAGAACTCACATCGATTACGTGCACACTCCTGCCCTAGACCACACAATCGGCTCAGTATGTCACATGTTCAACACTATTGTCCAATTGTAGACCGCCGACCACACACATTCTACCGCATAAGGCATACCCCTCGTCTATGCACCTCCTCCCCTCTAACACACTGCATAGTCAAACCTAACGCCGACCGTCTTCCGGTGGTCACCTAAACATACGCAACGACGTCTATAAACGCCCCAACCCCAAACTCACACCGACCGTCCAGCGCGCCCTACCCCTACCCGCGTCGACGCACCCGCGTGGATTTCCCTCCCTTTCTGCCAACCGCCCCATCCACCACTTCTGCCTCCACGTCTATGAACCCTTCGTAAACAGATACACTCCCACCACCAGCACCGAGGTCCTCGAAGTCTGCCCATAGGATGTCAGAAATTCCTCACTGTGGGACACAACCAACACTCACCATCCACGTCGTCACCCTCCCCGCCCTTTTCGGAATCCAAAGTGTCCGATGAACGCCTTCGTGGAATACCATCCACATCGTCCACCTCCATGGACTCCTGGGAAGCACCGTTGGCTTCTCCTGACCCACCGACGTTACGACTACCTTCGACGATGTCCTCCATCGCACCCGGCACCTCGGCGCTCGTACCTCCAGCTCCTCCTTCCGTCGCATCCATACGGTCCCCGGGCTTCCCTACAAGAACAATATTCAATGGAACCATCCGTCAGTAAAACAATGTCGTACGATCTTGAAATCTGCTCACCGTCTCCATCACCGTCACCTTCAATAGCCGGAGGGGGGCGACTATACAGACCAATGACAGGGGCATTATAATCCATGCGATCCCCGTCACCGGAGCGCAGCACCACCACGTCAGCCGGATGAAACTGGGGGAACCAGTTCGACGACGTAAGGTGATACGTCACAGTAAACGACAGGGCTACAATATCCCCGCGCTCCAACCCCGACGGTGTGCGCTCGGCGATAGGCACGATGGTCCCACCTTCCTTGACCCAAACGCGAGGCCGGTCAGGATTTGCCCGAAATAGCTTCGACTCCTTCGCCGCTCGCGTGACCCACGGGTGGAGATGTCCTACCGGCACGTCGTTTGCCTCTAGAGCACCCCCCTTCAAGAACATAGGGGTTTGCATCCAGAACCTAGTGCAGTACCGGCTATCTTGGCCCGAAAGGTAAGATCGCCTAGGCAAAGTCGTGGGGTTAAAACCCTTCACTGTGCGCATATAGTCATCCAATTCCTTCGCAGCATTAGACAACTCATGGGCAAATACAACCGGCGTATCTCACCCATTGGCCCTCATACAACGACAAATCGCTGAAGGAGTCTAGAATGTACGTGTAGAAACACCGCGCGTTTGCACGCCGTTGACTACCGTCGCTGTCAGTCATGAACACCCTGTCATTAACGCAACCACTCACACATTCTTCTCTTCTATACCAGCGGGTATCTCCTCGTTAAACGGCACATAATTTCCAGTCTCTATATCATCCCCTTGCGCAAAAACGGCCGCATGGGAAAACAACGCCGGTTCACCGGTCGCTTTGTCACACATCTGGAGATACGTAAGTACTGAATGCGACTTATACTGATCCCAATCCACTCACCACCCATCGCTGTCTACCATCCTGTTTCGCAAACACCTTGGACGACTCCGTGTTCAACACCTCCAAGGTGGGTCGAAATGGGAGTAAACCTTTCGCGAACGCTTGCTTCTGGTATTTCTCTAGTAGATCGGCTGTTGGTTCCATATTAGTACTCGCCGGTGGTTGCAAATATACCTGACAGTCGCTGGAAGGTGAAGCGGATGACCGGGGTGCGAAGTACCTCACCGTACGCAGGTCCATCTTATATCTACGGCCTCCTCCTCCATGCTACGGCTATACGGTGCGCGTCTCCAACGGCCTCCCTCGGCGTATCCAAATCCTCCTCCCCATTCGCCTCCATTTACACGAAAGCGTCAGTGCGGCATCGACAACGACTTGCATCATAGCGCATCCTCCCTATCGACTCGAAGCTTATTCAAACTGAACCCGACACAATGCGGCTCCGCCATCAACTTTACGTTCCAATCACCACGGGAATTCCAACTCGGATTGTCAATGTCCGTACATCTCATTGTCCGCGCGAATCGCGCCACCATTCACCTCCGATCACGACACCCCCAGTCAGCTTACGGAGTCGTACGACTTGCTGCCTGGTTGCGACCCGATTCGTCCGTGTTCTCCACAATCCCGCAGCTACGTCGCAACCTGACCGTATAACTCACCTCATGTGTTCCCCACCTCACATGTGCGACAACTGCCTGGCTCCTCAACTTCCTTTCAAGCGTGCGTACGTTCATCCTGCCTGACTGTCACCGCGTCGTTAATCACGCCTCCCTTCGTTTTCAATTGACGTGTCATACAGGCATGAGTATTACTGACCTACATGGCACGCCCGTCGCGCACACGTACGGAGACGGATCTACCTGCAATTACTCGGTGGAATCGCCTGGTATTGAAGAGAATTAGAGACGTATGTGTACTTCGGTCTCAGATTACAGCGCATACTCTCACCTCTCCACAGGGGTCAATCCGACGCCATGTCATCGGTTTGCTCTACCCCATGAGAGGTAGAGGTCCCCATCTTATCAGGATTCCTGCGGATAGCCCGTTCTCTGAGGAACCCGGCTCTCACGTCTGGGCTGAAGACCTGCACCTCAAGAGATGGTACTCGAAAGGCTCGTCCCGCGTCCGCGTATCAACGCTTCCGATAGACGTATCTTTCCATCTGAAAAACCACTATTCTATTTTCACCACACAACGGACGGCCACTGCCGCCATCAACGAAACTCTCCGTCGTTCGTGGGGTCTAACCGTCAGGGGCCATGTCATCGTCCTACGTCACGGTGCGGCAAACATTATGCGCATCACAAACATGCGTTCCAACGAAAGAGGCTTCATAGATCTTGTCGTCCGAAGGTGTGTTCACATTCAGCCGCCTGAGTCTGTGTAGTAACACCCCGAGCAGCCACTTCGCCCGTCGCGCCACATCCCCCTCGTCACTCTCCAGCGCCATGTAACACTTGTCGCATGTATATTATCCAATAAACTGTCTGTTTCTCATCCACGTTTTCTAAAATAAGAAACTAGGGATATTGAATTCACCGCTTGTACGGTTCCGTTTCCGTATTCACTAATATACCGAGATTCCGTCTGTACTCGTTTCCAATAATACCAAATTTGTCCTTTTCCTTGCTCTAACTGTTACGTAATCTAGTGCCTTACTCAGGTGTGTCTTCAACCTTCCGCATCATGGTCCCCAGTGACAGTTGTCCGTCTCGACCTTCCGCCCTGTTCTGAACCGCCTTGTCTACTGCCCACCCACTCCCTATCCGGCAACCCCGCGGTGATATCCTGCATCGATGTCTTACGTGTTGATTCACCACTCAACCACTCGCCTGAAAATCGCTGCCATACGACAGGTCCGCCGTCCAAGGTTCAGTTCGTCAATGACGATACTTCTCCGCGGGATTCCACGATTAACATTCAAATCACCCAACTTCAAGCTTCCATCTTTACGTTACCTCATCCTCAACTCCCCCCGTCCCCGGCACATTGCAAACCAACTCTACCAACCGAGGCACGCCCATCGAACCCCAAGTGTCCTCACGGAATGTATCGAATGAGCGTATGTGGATTTCTATTCTCCTTTCTCCACTCATCATGCGTTCTCCTCACCCCTTTCATTTATATAACCCAAACCATGGCGAAGTACATACTCTACTACATCGCTCAACGCCCTCTTCCTCCGCGAATCACAGTCCTAATCAAACCGCGCAATGTCTCTATCCATTGTGGCACAGACGTGCTTCATACGCAAGCGTGGTGCGTGCGCATTTATTCCGTATGCTCGCTGTCTCTAACAGACCCGCTCTTTCACAGATGGGTACGTTCGCTTCATTGGTCCCGTGCATCTCCGAAGCCGACACCACTTTACGTTCAGTCGTCTTCAGCCTTTCGACGCCAGAAAGGTACCCAATTATCCCTAGGTTTACCACCCACGAGACGTGTTGACGAATCTCCCCAGACTATAAGCTTTCTGACTTCGGTACGTCGCATTACTTTCTCCATTACACTGGCCTCACCTTTATTCAGCTGTCGTGGGGCTTGGATAAGGAATGCATCAGTATACAAGAGTGCGAACCTACCCTCTTCACATTGACGTTAAATTCATTAATTTACACCTAGAATTGTATCCAACCTTTCGACTCGCTTGCCTGCCGATACAATGAACACTGAGGCTTTCTTGGTACGTCGTGCTGCTGTAAACTACGTGCTTTCTGACATCTGTGTGCTAGACGTTCTTGGCTGAAATCGTGGCGACGTTCTCTGCCCGTCATCCGGATTATTCGCTCCTCGCGGGGCGGGTGTACACTTGCTACCTTCAGGGACTGGTCCCCAAACAATTCAGCGCCTGGATGTTATCGCTGGAACATGGTGCGTTCTCTGTTAAAAGTGTCTTCCTTGGCTGACTCTTCGCAGCTCAACCAGGTGTCTTCAGCGAGAGGGTCCTAGCAGCAGTCCGTCTGCATGCCGATGCGATCGATGGGGCTATTCTACACTCCAGGGATTTCGATTTCACGTAGTAAGGCCGCGTTAAATCGTGCTGTCCTGACGTCCTCATATCTATTGTAGCCGCGCGCTCCACATCTTCGAGCGGTCTTACCTCTTGAAGATCGGTCGTGACTTGAACGAAAGATTGCAATTCCTGTTCATGCGCGTCGCCCTTGGGATACACGGCGATTCTCTCGGCGACGTCATTCAGACGTACGACCTACTTTCGACGAGGAAAATTTCCTTGGCCTCTCCCGCTCTGTGGAACGGCGGGCTTACCAAGCGCCGCTTCGCCTCCTGCTATATTCTGGAGCCGTCTGTGACGGATGCGTCGGACGCCATCCGCGACTTCTCCTCTCTGTCGGTTCTTTGGTCTTCTGACGGTGGGATCGGAATCAATGTCGGGAATGTCCCTGCGTCGAAGTACGTGTCAGTTCTTTCGTGCCACTTCTGTCTCTCACGTGAAGTTACATCCAGAGGCCCCGGTGATTGCGCACATCCCGGTTTGATGCCTCTCTTGAAAGCTTACGACTCAATCGCCGCTTTTTGGTCCCGGACCAGTCATCATAGGACTTCTTCCGCGACGGCGTACCTGCCCGTTTGGCACGCCGACGTCAGACGATTTGTGCTCAGCAGAACCAACCGCGCGTCAGGGGGGTACCGGTTTCGGCACATATTCCCCGCGCTTTGGATCCCTGATGTTTTGTGAGTTCCTGTCGCGTTGATCCCCTCTCTCTCCCTGCGCTTCCCGTTACTTTGCTTTAACGTCTTCATCCGCTTCCATTAGCATGCGAAGATTGGACACCAACGACATCTGGAGTCTTTTCGATCCCCTCCAAACCCCGGGCCTTGCTGGTCTCTGCGGCGACGCTTTTGATTCTGCCTATGAGGCGTACGAGGCACAGGGACTCGCGACGTCCACTTTCCCAGCTAGAGTGCTATGGGATGTCATTTCTGACGGTATACGGGAGAGTGGTGCTCCTTTCCTCATGTATGCTGACAATGTCAACGGTGAGCCTACTTTCGTCGCTCTATTGACTCTTGCCTGTCTCTTACCTTCGTCGCAGCCAAGAACAATCAGATGAACCTCGGTCCCATCCACGCATCCAATCTCTGCACCGAGATTGTGCAGTATTCGTCGCCCCTTGACACCGCGGTGTGCACGTTGGCGTCGATCTGTCTTTCACGATACCTTCGCGGTGATGGCACGCTAGATTATGCCGAGATCCATCGAGTTACAAAACTTCTCGTTAAGTATCTCGACCGGCTTATCGACCTCAATGAGTATCCCACGACTGAATCCGCGGTTTCGGCTTACCGCACCAGGTCCATCTCCATCGGAGTCCAAGGGCTCGCTGACCTGTTCGGCTACATGGAGGTTCCCTTCACGTCGGTTGAAGGTCGTGCGGTCAACCTGTCGGTGTTCGAGACCATCTACCACGCAGCCCTCGAGAGCAGTTGCGAGCTAGCGGAGCAGTTCGGCCCTCACGACAGCTGGCAAGGGTCCCCTGCCCAACAGGGTGTGTTGCAAGTCGACATGTGGGGCACTGAGCCTTCAGATCGCTACGACTTCGACTCCTTGCGCGAGAATATCCGACGATGTGGCCTCCGCAACTCTGTCCTCACTGCCCAGATGCCGACGGCGTCGACGGCACAGCTTTTCGGTAATTCGGAGGGCATTGAACCGTACATCAGGTAAGGACCCTTCTTTCCCGCCTCGTCCACCTCGCTCATAGTCGATCCCGTCTAGTAACGTCTTGCAGTTCCGCGTTCTTGGAGGAAATTTCAACGAAATATCCCGCCCACTTGTCGTCGCCTTGCACAAGCGTGGGGTGTGGTCCGCGCGTATGCGTGACGACATACTTGCATGTCGAGGTCGGTCTTTCCTCGTGAGGTCGATACGTTTTTCTAATCTGTATCCTGTAGGATCTATCCAATCCGTCCCGGGTATTCCGGAGGACTTGCGCGATGTTTTCCGCACTGCATTTGAACTGGACCCGCGTCACCTCGTTGATATGTCGGCGGAGAGAGGTCCATACATTGATCAGAGCCAGTCACTCTCCGTGTTCGTGGCGTCGCCGACTCCGACTGTGCTGGTTAGTTCTTTTAACCCCCTTCTTTTCGTTGTGCTTATTACCGTCTGCGACGCTAGATGGATATCCAGCTCCATGTGTGGCGCAGTGGTCTAAAAACCGGGGCTTATTACGTCCGAAGTAAGCCGTCGGCTGACCCTCAGCCGTTCGGTTTGACTCGCGTGTCGGTCAAGACAGAGCCCACGGTCTCCATCGCCTCTCCGTCTCTCGTGTTTGGTGACATTATGTGTTCATCGTGTGATGCCTAAGTCCCCTTCCTGGTGACGTTTTTCGTCGTAGATGTCAGTTCTCGCTTATGTACCCTCCGCAGTGTCACCTTTCGTCCTAGCTTCACGAGCCATTAGTGTATCCGTCCATGTTCGTTTCCCCGCTCATGTTACTCCGCTGTTCCCGATCACTGCGCCAGATGTGCGAGGTCGCGTGCCCTTGTTTTTGCAACCCCGGGATGTGCCGTCGGTGTGGTGCGTGGTTATCTGCGTCGGCGTGTCATGCATGTGTCGTAGGGGACCCCTTTGTCCTCAACTCCGTGTCGTGTCTCGTACAGTCGTTTTGACCTGCGAATGGCTTTTGCCGTTTATTAACTCCGTGTTGAGGCAGCTCCGTGTCTCGTCGCCCCGTTTGCGTGGTTTCCTCGTCGCTCGGCATTCCTCTCTTTTTTATTTATTTCGAATGTGCGTCGGACTAAGCTGGACATCCCGATCACATATATGTCAAGTGTCTCATGTGCTTGCATACACTGCGTTCACTCGTCTCCGCGGCTAACGGCTTGTCTTGTCACAGGGTGTTAGACAACTCCGTCGGGCAAGCCCTGTAACACTCCCGCCTTTACCCAGCTACGTCGCTGCATCATTCCGTCTATTAAATCTCCGGAGACTGACTATCATATCGACTGTGCACACCCTGCCCGGCACACGATCGCTTTATTGAGCTCGTGTACACTCCCCAAGCCCTCCGTGAGGCCAATTATCCGCGCCAAAATACGGGTTTCAAGTGCATCCCACATTCCGATGCGTTAACCAGCAGACTTCAACTCTCCAACACCGAAAACTTAGAATCAATCCATTCACTGCAAACCCTCCGCACGCCCTGACGAAATCTGTCCATCCTCATAGTCGTACAAGTATCAACTCCATTTTCAACCTTACACCGCGAACTCTACTCTCCAAGGCCCACGGTTCACCTACATCATCATCGTCGCCACTTGCCGCACAATTCTTCCTCTCCGTCTTCCGATACACTGACTCCCGCTTTTGCTCTATCGCCAGCCGGTACTCCCTCCTGCCTTATCGGCCCACAACCGTTGTATTCGTCTCCTTTCCGCTACCTACCACAGGACTGGACGTGCGTTTCACTTACGCCGCACACATCGTGCTCCTCACGTACGCTTCAATATGGACTTCCGTCGCGTTGATGATCTCGCAGGACTCATGCTTCACCTCGTCAAGACGTCTCTTCCTCTATTCGTTAACCCCGCTTGCACGACCTCAGGCGCGGTCTCTGTGTCTCAGATTCCTTCTCTTGCGCTCCTTCGTCGACCTGCAGCTCCCCGCCCGATTCGTCTGTTTTCACCACAGTTCTTGCGTCGCATCTCATCCTCAAGTTGCCTGCGGTAGCTACTCCTCGCAACCTCGTATCTCAAATGGCACGCGCGCGCCAGCGGACTCGCTGCAAATACTCCAACGCGTCCGGCCGTCGCTGCTCAGAGCTGGTCCCCCTTGCAGGCTCCCTCTCGTATCCGCGGGGTGGTGCCTTGCCTCACTACTGCCCCCTCCACGAAAGACGCGTCTTATCCGCCCGGAACGTTGTCATCGGCACTGGGTCTAAGGCGATCACGGTCCCCCTCAAACGTACGACCGACCGCGACCGCCTAGCCAGCCTGATCTAACGACGACACAGATTTCCTCCCAACATCTGTCCGCCCCCGAACCCAAACCTCTCTCAAGTTCTTAATGAACTCTGCGCCAAGCCCTAAGGACAACGCGGGCTTCATTTATGCACTCGAAGTTCCTGGTGCGTATTGGTTATCCTTCATACCTGCGTCCTATGACTGTTTTCAAAAGATATACAAAACCCGAACATTATACACATCAAAGTCGGCCGCACAAACAACGTTCATCGCCGCTTCCTGGAACATCGCCGAAATTGCCCATCTCTCGGCTATAAATTCCTCGGGTGTTATCCCCCCGTATCTGCAGGCGCCCGGTCTACCGCAGTCCCACATTGCGACCTCCTCGAGCGCCTCATCCACGTAGAACTGACGGATACGTCGAGCTCCTCAACCCCTTCCGTGTCTCCACCCCACTCTCCCCGCTGCCCGAGCTGTACGTACATTTTTTTAACTTCCGCATCTTTTTATATACAAATTGCCATAGGCAACGCTCTCCACGTCGAGATTTTCACCTTCACGCGGACGCGAGGCCACAACTCCCAACGAGAGTGGTATCAAAGGATTTTACCCGTGATCCGGCGATGGGCTACGTTCGTATCACTCCTTCCTTAGATAAACCGTTTGTCCTTGAATTGCCACCGCAATACATACGTCGCCTTTCTGCCGCAGCGCCAATACACTGAAGTCCCCGTGACGCCCACGATAAATTATTAACTCCAGAGCAAGCACAGCCCAAGTGGCCAGGACGCCCGGAGGGGCTATTTACCTATAAGTACTCGTAATAGCCTATTTTGTACAACACACTGACCCCGTCGATGGCAGGCACCAATCAATCCGACCTCGTGGAGTCGGAGAGCTCGCCCTCCGCGAGCTTATCCTGCCGCTCCTGCGACCATCCCTCCTTTTTGATTGCGGCAATTGCCTCCTCTCCAAGCTGACGCACGGCCTCCCCGTGCCTGTTTTTGTAGAACACGATCGAGCCCTCGTCTTCAATGAAACAGCACTCCGTGAATGATCGGTACAAAGCATAGAACGCGTTCTGCGGACCGAACACGGTCAAAATGTATTTACCGTTGCTCGATGAAGCATGGACGTACCGTGGAGTCGTAGTTATAGTTCTCCTTTAAGACACCCTTGATTGCCTCTGTCACTGCGGGCTGGTGGTCTAACCAATTCGACGAATGAGCGCCTACGCTTCGGCTGCGAGCTGGGAGAGTAAACCTTACAGAACGGGATGTGGGAGAAAAAGTGGTGCGCGACGTGGTCATGGGCAACCTATTTTCCAAATCCAGCGCTGTCGTCAGCAAGCGGAATAAACCATTGCCAGTATTCGGGGTAGTGGGTGGCAACGCACGTTGTGGAAAAAGAAACGGCCAATCCAGCCGAGCGTCGGCCGGTCGACGGTCGCTGCAGCGCCGCGGAGGAAGGACCACTCCTCCTTCCGGAAGTGCGGAATCGTCGGGTCAGAGTGGTGCAGGAACGTGATCATTACTGCAATGTGTGTCAGTGACACTAGCCTTGACTCGAAGCGAGATGAAGCTCATTCCAACTCACCGATCCTGTCATGGAGAAATTTGCCGCAGCACGCGGTCAGCCAATTATACCTGAAACTACCAACAATCGAAAGCATACCAATGGTTGCACAACTGCGAGTAAAGAAACTGAGTGGACCGGTGCTTCGATCGCCAAGCTTAAAACACTTACCACGTATGGGATGAAGTAATACGCTACAAACGCCTTCCAGCCGTAGGCGTGTCCAAAGAGGTACAGGAGGTACATCATGGTGATGAGCCCGACGTCAGAAATGAAGATGCTCATCCCTATGCCGAACATGGTCATTACACGCCTCCATCCACATCGAGACAGATGAACAAACTTTGTCCGTCCTTGAACAAGGCCGAGTAGGGCGAAAGGTGATTCGTACCCTTCGGGTACATCTTCGATCCCAGCTTGTTGCATCTATCAAAAGTGAAGGCGTGAGTACTCCGGTGCCTCAATGTTTGCGGTGGATGAGCGTACCCAAGGTACATCCACCACCCCCTGCATCAGAAAATCGAGCATGATAAGCATCAACCCTGGCTCGCCGAGAACGCCAGAGCGCACTTACATCGCTTGCATGACGAACATCCGAATGGCGGTAAACAGAGGCGTCTCCTCGAAAACTTCAGCGTAGTCGGCTGTTGTTGCGCGCTCCTCGGGCGGGAGTTTGTAATCGCTGCGGAGATGCGGCACGTAGTTCTCGTCACGCTCGATAGAATTCACCGCTTTCTGTGAAAGGGTTTCCGCCATGTGTTAGCAGCGTGTCGCTCGACTCTCGAGGCGGTGATGGGGAGACGACACATACGTGGTGAGCATTGTGGCTGACTTTCCAAGCGAAGTACGGCGCCAAGGCGAACTGGTCTCGCCATGACGATCAGTACGGGGCCCTCGAGCGTGGGACATCCGAGTCCCACGCACACGGAATGGAATCGGCGCACCGTATCTAGTAGGAAGCCTAGGATATTGTTAGCCCACCACGACTTGTACATGGTTCCGTGGCCGAGCTAGCGAGAGGAAAAGGGTAGTTAGTACCCGCCCTTCCCGTGCCTGCCTGCGATTTTGATCAATGGTCACTTACTTCATGCGCTATGGTGTGCACGCACCCACGTCCGAGTGGTCAGCATCTTGGTGCACAACGTGCTCCTCTGGGAATTTGGCTCACCGATGCAGAAGAAGGATGTGAACACGATGCCCTGCCACCACCAATACGTCAACCAGAGGAGGCTGCGGGCGAGGGTGGCATGCCAGGGCGACGTCAAGGGGACGAGGCCCACGAAGTGGCTCGATACGAGGGGCTCGATCGCTGCTCCGAAAGCAAAGAATAGCGCGCAGAAGAAGACATCGCGGACCACGTAGCCGGTGGACCGGAGTGGATCGCTTCGCAGAAGGTGCTTGGGAACGGCGTCATGGATCTGCTTCAGTGTGACCGTGGGCGGAACGAAGGGACGGGCGAGCCTAAGCCACGCGTCAGCATTTGTCACGACCGAGGACGGAGACCGAGGGTGGGGGATAACATGAGGCGGGGCTCGCAAGATGTATGTCGGGACAGACAATCCGCCAAGCGAGCACGCGCCACATGTCGGGGAATGTGCGCGGAGTGGTCGCGCTCACCGTTCCTCGTACTCGGGACCGTTCTTGAACATGTCGTGGATCAGAAGACGCGGATCGTGTAGCAGAGAAGAGGAGAAGAGGACGGGTGTGTGGCAGGGCGATCGGGAGGGCCGGGAAGCGTCCGCGTCGCAACGGAGGAGGAAGGGTGTGGACCTGGGTCTGCATGGGTTGGAGGATTGTGCTTAAGTACCGGGGCGGACGTCCCATGAGAGGGGCCCAGAGAGATCTCCGCGCGTCCGTGTCGCGTAATGGGAGGTGTCAATCTGGGGAGATATGTGCTCGGACATGACTTTGAGTGAACGAATCGGCCACTCCGGACCCCAGCGTGCTGGGTGCATCGTCAATGAATCGGGCAGTTTGCTATGCGAGATGATGTTCTGGGTTTCTCAGTGCCATGCGTGATTCCGGGAACGGACGTCCGTTCGAATGGAAACGCACCAATGGCTGGGCAATGACATCTCAACCAAGCAGCCTGGGATCCCCCCGATCGGTCCAGATCTGGTGCGACTGCGAAGGGAAGGAGGCCCGCGCCCAATGACTGGACATTGCGTGTGTGACAGAGCGAGTGGGTGGAGGTGGGAAGCAGCAGACGCCACGGAGCTGATTGGGAACCCCCACGTCCCTCGCCTGATCAGCTCATGCCTTCGTGGGATCATTATTCGAAACCGCACCCAGCTCACATGCCCGGCACCCTCCGGGGCCTCATTCTCAGCCGCGCTTCCTAATGCCTCCCCGGCGCGCCCCTCTTTGGCAGTCAATCCGACCCGTATGAATGGCCTCTGATGAACAAGAAGCTCGGCAGACTTTCTCTCGGGGCTTGGGGGGAATTATCGCCTTCAGCCCTAACCGTCGGCAGCCCAGATTCTGCCCCGTCGGCCTTTGCCGCACGACTGAAATGTGTGACACAAACTTCCTGTTCGCCGCTCTCCGGTCCTACTCCGGCCGCCACTCAGACTCTTCTCCCGGCGACTGGCCTGGCGCCTGATGGCGCTGCAATGTGTGCGTGACCACAACGGGTGTTCTGTAGCTGGTCGCAAACACTCGCCTCAGGTACAAAGAGCAAAAAAATCAATGCATGCATTTGTTCGTGATTGCGCGCGAGAGATGGATGGAGAGGGCGCACGCCATTTGAATGGACGATCGAGGCTATCGAGGCAGTATGAAGATATGCCAGCACCTCCAAGCTTGACCATCGATCAAGCGAGTTCCTGTGGCCAACATTTTGGAGCCTTAGAATGGAGGTAGTCCACATAAGTACTAGGCCAAAGCTCCGGGACGATCGTGTCGTCTTCGCCAGGCCGTTGGCGAATTACTGAGCGATCATCCAATCGATATCCCCATGAAACCAACACTAGTATGCATCAACATCACCCGCGAGCCCGGGTATCTCAGTAGTGAGCTCAACTAAGTATACCATGCAAGGCCGGTGTGGGTGAGTGACTCTGCAACCACACAGACACGGGTACACATGATCATTGGGCATGAAACGTCACAGTCTCCGTGCCTGGTCAGACCGAGCATCCAGTGACAGTGAAACACGACGCAAATGTCTGTGTTCGTATGCTTGCCGCTGGATGTTCCGTCATTAGAAACCAGCATGACACCCGAGCTGCGTTGACCAAGAACATGAACTGTGGCTCGTACCTGCACAGTGCACGCGCGCTCGCCTCGATGATTTTAGCGTCCCATTCAGGGCGACCTAAATGGTAGCTTGGATCGTGCCGGTATCAGCAACGGACCGGCCGGGCACCGCCAAGCGGGACAACCAACAGACCGCTGCGGAAGGGGCTTTGGTCCGGGCAGGGTCCAGGATTCCCAGGCTTCTCCCGCTACGCCTCGGAGATCTAGGTGCATGGAGGAACAACGTTAGAAAAAGAAGAACGAACTCTATTGTCAAAAAATTACGACCCTGGTCGGAGTCCGGCGATCGCATTCGCGCACACCAGCTCCGAGGGAGTGCGAGGCTATTAGCCCTGTCAACGAGGCTCGGGATACAATGAAGTCATTATACTCACCCAACGGACCCTTGTCACACAGGCGTGCGTATAACGCCACCGAACCACCTGCACGCGGTGCACCGCTTGCGTTCGCGTTGGGTTGTGATGCGGAGATCTTATAAAATCGGCCACATGCTTCGGAAGGGGGACTAGAAGTCGTGCAGCGATCTTGCAAGCGACGCCTGTGGAGGACACATGAATGCGGCATGCCAGATTATGTCATTGCTTCGATGATACAGGTGCTTACCCCTTTGTCGCCCTGGACCCGTGAAGGTGCGACTCCGAGAAGTCGAAGGCGCACCTGGGCCAATTGCCGGTATATCCCGAGTGAGCAACGGCATGTGTGTCGGATAATGAGAACTCTTAATCCTACCGCCGCGGCCATATAGTTTGTGCTGCCATTTCGCACGTCGAACGTCACCCATCGCCATTTCGAAGGACGAACCACAGCATGCGGTCCGTAAGGTTCGCGGCTGTCTTCGCGCCTGAGCGTGTCCTTCTAGCGTACCCGCAGGCGCTTGAAGGGCAGCATGGCCAATCTATCGACGACAAGTGTAAGGCTCCGCCGCAAGGCACGTAACTCATGATTGGAGGAAGAACGTCACCTGTGCTTTATTCACCAACCTTACGATGATAAGTTGTTCCCCATAAAGCCCATGTATGATGTCACTTCGAGGAGATATGCGTAACTGGCACGACGGCCCGCAACCGAACTAAATTGCGAGATCGCCTGGCTATTCGACGGCTCAGGTGATGTAGTCTCCGTTGCTGACCTTTATCGGGACGCAAAGATGATAGTCGATCTTTAGGTGATGGAGAGCGGATGTTTTATGTGCATTGAGTGAGGCCTATCAGTCATCGAGACAATCCTGACCGTTTGAGACGTGCTCACCTGCCATCCAAGATCAGCGTTGAGCCTTCCGCCATCTGGTGATGGCAGCGCCGCGGAAAATTCTCGCCATAAGCTGGCGGTGGAACGACCTGAGTATGAATATAGGGATCTTTCCCTGAGCAAGTGATGGAATGCCGTCAATGTTGCAGTGGGCCCGGAGTGGGCCGGAAACGAGAGGAGGCTTCGTGGCGTAAAGCAGCCGAAACCTTCTACAAAGTAGAAGCACTAGTTCATTCTGTGATCATAGTTCAGCGCAAAGTAGGCGGAGAAAAATGACTGGCAGAAATATATTCCGTGAGCATGTGAGAAGTTAAAGACGACAAGGAAGGGAGCATGATAAAACTACATCTGGGCGTCATGTGTTGTCGAAATCGGGGGTGTTCCTTCCGCTGGTTGAGCTTCCGGACCACAAGCAGCAGACTGTTGTCATGCGATCCCAAGATGTTGATTGTTGGAGTGAATTGTCCTCGGGACAAAGACTAGCGTACTCTTAGTGAGGGGACGTGAACGAGAAATCTTAGCAAGAAGATTTTGCCAGTCGTTAAGTTGGGACGGGCCGCTTCAGACACTTCGTGCGTAACCCCATTCAGGACACGCGCTCTAACGCCGCTGCGCCGGAGACCACTATCCACACCGGACGCACGCCGGCGGAAATGGGGGTACTTGATTGGAGATAAACACGGAAGCTAAGCGAGGAAGAAGCTGGCTCACTGTTTGAATGGAGGGTTTTCGAACAGATTGTCCAACAGTTGTCAAACACGCCATATGGGTGTGCGTGTGGTCAATCATAACCTAAATACCGTGAGATTGACGTGCGATATGGGTGGGGAAACCATCGAGAACCATGAGGCCGTGCCGTACTGCAACCCATGGTGAACCACCAGGCCGCATGTGGACAAAGAAAAAGCCAAAACGCCGTCGATAAGTACGTCAGTCAGTGCAGAGGAAGAGGCCCACGTGCTGGACACGCACCGAATAATCAGTGGATTGGCGCGACGTGCAGGACAATTATGTACACTGTGGGATATGGGCCTCGATCCGGCGACGATTCGCTATAGAGTGGGATGAGGGAGAGTTCGCCGTTTGGCAATTAATTTCGATACATCTTGTGGGGAACGTGTCGAGGTCGAAAGGGGGGAAAGCGAAGAAGGCGGAAAAGGCTGAGAAATTAACGGTATGGGGCTGGTATGGGGCCACAGGAGCGGACGCTGTCGCCAGGAAAAGCAGGCCGAGCACCAGGGGGGAAAAGAGGCGTCCAGGAGACCCACCTCGCGGATGGAAAAGGCCGGGATTGTGCGTCTAGGAGAAGGTCGCCGTCGAGAAATGGCGGAGGAAGTTGCCGTCGACGACGCGGAGGACGAGGAGACGTGAGCCGGAGCAGACGATCGCAGGTCGCGGTACCGGCGTGGACGGGGCGCGAGGCGGGAAGCAGGGCCAAACAACGGGCCCGAACCCTGTTTACCGTCACGTGTGCCTCCGAATTGGGCGGCCTCGCGTCCAACTCGCAGCTCCAAGTTAGACTCTCTCATTCCCAACGGTCCCGACTCTACGCGCCCCGACTGCGCTACCTAGCCCGCTCGCACTACACACGGTATCCGCTCGCTGCTCTTAGGCCTCCCTGCCCTCCCCCCGGTGCTGCTCAGTTAGGCGTCGACCCGCCTACTGCGCATCGTACATGGCCTCGGAAGTTGACGTCTCTATGTCACAACTCTCGCTCGCTTCATCCGACACCGAAGACTGGGATCGTTCAATGAGCAGCGACGCGGATCCGAACCATGCAACCACGCCTCGCAACTCTGTCTCGTTTCCCGCACACGGCGGCGCTGACGAAGACTCCCTTGCGCGAAATGGCTCCCTTGGACGCGGCGCTGGCAAGCGTACCCTGTCTGAACTCCTGAAACTCCATGCGGAGAAGGGCACAGACGTCAATTTTACTCCAGAGGAGGCGAGCAGAGTAGCAGAAGTTCTTGGGCAGTGGGTGAGTGTCTCGGATTCACACCGTTGTCGTTATATTGGGCCGGCCATGAACCATCTCCGGGTCTTCGACATCCTCCCACCATCATGTGTCATATCTCCTGCTGCGACGATGTTACTGACTGCCAGCGCAATGCGCAGATTAATTCCGCCTCATCCCCATATGAAGGAGAGGATGATTTCTTCACGAGGCAACATTCACAAGATGATTCGTCAATACCGAGCCGTTCTGCTGGAGCAGCGGACCCAGGTAGACCACGAGGACAGAGCGAGAGTGTTGTCAATCACAATCAGGCATGACGCCGTTGCGTCGTTCATCGCATACTACGCTGATTGGCTACGTGAGGATGCGCATTGGATCCCCATGAATATGGCATGCTAACTAGTGCTTTTCAGACATAGTGCCTAGCGGTGTCCGCCTTTGCTACGACGTGCCACGACCGCCACGACTTCTCACGACCACTCACGACTCACTACGTTGGAAATATTTATCCCCTTCATTTACGTCGCATGCATGCCTTTGAATTGCTGTGCTACTGTCTCCTCGTAATCGTCTGCTGTATATAGACTGCTATCGAATGCCTATCGGATCGAAATACACGTCACGGCGTGAAGCTTTTTTGCTAACAGCCTGACGTGTTCCTACTTGTGTCTCTCCGATCATATGGCTCTGCACATTAACTGTAACATCCACAATTAGTCGGCTATGATCACGAGGAGGATTGTTTGTACTTGTTAGGATCGCAAGCCTTTGGCAGACATGCACAAACAAAACGCGTCACGGGGCAAACTTGGCCACTTTCACGTTTTGTTCACTCTAGGCAGATCAGCCCAGCACTCGCTCCGTCTCGGGCCCTTGGCAGACAGCCCACCTTGCGCAATGTCGTTTGGGAAGCTCAAGTCAGCGCGCAAGGCAAGGGAGGTTCACTCCTTTGTGAACCCTGGCTCAACCCCATCGTCCGCTGCCACAGACATGCCTCAGTTGACAAGCCATTTTTTAGGAGATCACGCTGGAGCGTGTCATGCGTCTTCAGCCGCAAAACATGGCGACGACCCACATGCCGCTTCTGAGGATCCCATAGCCGAGACTGGATCTGCGGTCCAAGGCATCATCACGTCAGTGGACATCGGACAACCAGAAGCGCGACTCGAAGGCAACGGTGTATCCCCAAGTCGATCATCCTCAAATGCAAGAGGAACGACAATGCCAGTGGACCTACATGGGTGTCACGCGTCTCTTCCTCCTTCCCTCGAGATCCGCGAATCAAGCAAACACGGACGGGGAATCTATGCCAAGGCCGCCCAGGTCGCTGGTATGTCTGCCCACTCAGTTATGAGGACGTCGCTGACATACGTCCTGTCAGGTTCTGTTATTTTATCAATAACGCCGCATGTCTCCGTTCTCTCGACCGGCAATCTCTCGCATTACTGTTCCGCTTGCTCCGGCCCCCCACCCACGGCCGGACTGAAGCGGTGTCCGAAATGTAAAATCGTACACTACTGCAATTCAGTAAGTATACAAAATCTTCGACAGAATTGTCTGGCAATCTGACATCAATTGGTCCCTAGAACTGCCAAAGCCGAGACTGGGTGTGGCATAAGCGGGAATGCAGCGCCCTCCAGAACTGGGCTGCTTCTGCACCCTCATCAGAGGTCTCCATCCCCAGCGAACCGGTCCGCTGCCTCGGCCGCATCTTGTGGGGATCTCAGACGGAAGGATTGGATGGCGTCTGGGTGCGTATCGCTTCCGGCCATCATGATTGCTTTAGTACGGGCGCTGGCGCTGACGGCGGGAACAGGCGACAGAAATTCGTATGATGCACTCGAGTAAGTTTCCGGGCTCGGACGTAACTTTCAGCTAGGAATTGAGGATATTCGGATGCTCGGATACCGGCCTGACGCTACTGCACCCCTGGCAGACCGCAATTCGCTCCAGCCGTCGTCGTTCGAATCTCACACACACCTGGCGCACTCGCTAGTTCGGTATCTTTCCGCGGCCTCCCCTCAAGACCTCACGCCTTATGGCCTTACGTCCGCCGGTGACCTAGTAGATTTGATATCCCGCGTAAGTTCCGCGCGGGCGGTCGTCGTCCTCTTCCGCGAAGCATTCGGCTAACTCGGACGCAGTTTACGACTAATACCTTCACGCTTACCACCCCCGCGTTGACACCGATAGGCATATGCATCTCGCCCACAGTAGCGTTCGCGAACCACACGTGTGACCCCGACGCCGTCATCGTCTTCCCCCGGTCTGACAGCGTCTCCCCATCGGACGAGCCGAGGCTGAACCTTGTGGCTCTCCGGGACATCGCACCTGGGAAGGAGGTATGTGTTCTGTTACATCGGATTTTCTTCCTTTCCAGTGCCGGCATCATGTTATTATTCTTAATGACTTTGAGTTCAGGTTCGGATATCCTATGTCGACACAACGTTGCCGGCTGTGCTTCGGCAGAAGGAACTGAAGGAGGTCTACAGCTTCATCTGTCACTGCAAGGCGTGCACCCACGCACTGCCCGCGGACCCGCGGGCGGCCCTATGGTGCCCAAGGCAATGTGGAGGCATCTGCCGGTATCCTGCACAGGGTCTGTAGTCCTAGAAGCCCATTCCTAGCGGCACGCTATCGTATCGCTGACAGACCGGGTTTTTGTCATGGCAGACTCGGAGGACCCTGAAAACGTCACCCGTTGTGTGAAGTGCAACACCATAGTCGGCGACGTGGGCGCTGTGCTAGACGCGGTGCGCGTCGGCCAGGAGGCCTTGGACAAGGCCCGCTCGCTGCAGTTCTCAGGTCAGCGTGCCTGACGACGGTCGTGCGTGGATAGCGGCCGCTGACTTTTGCATGCATCCACAGACCCGGCAAAGGCCAGGCAGCTCACCACGAACCTCCTCCCCATCCTCATTTCCGCCGGCCTCACGCCCTCAGCACACCCGCTGCTCGCGATGACGCGGCTCCATCAGGAACTGCTCGTCGAGACCCTGCAAGGTCCTGGCCTGAACCAGGAGACCCTGGACGAGGTGATCCGCACCGCGGCAAGGTACGGCGCCGGGATTCAGGCGCTCCTCCCGAAGGGCCACCCCGTCCGCGCGGTGGCACTCGGGGAGCTGGGCAAGCTCCTTGCGGTTGACGAGCCTAGCCCAGCTCCCGTGTCGGATGCTACTGCAAATGGCAAGTTCCCGCCATCGGGCCCGGCCCGGCTCAAACTGGCCTACGAGTCCCTCGTGAAGGCACATGAGGAGATGCTGATCGGCTTCGGGAGGCAAGTCGGAGGTGGACAACTCGGAAGGGAGATCCGGGATGCCACCGTCAGGTTGGAGAAGGAGCTTGGAGTGTGGAGGACCGGGATTAGGAACGTCCTTGAAGACACTCCGAGAGTGGGACGAAAGAAGCCGGAGACATCGCCGTAAGGGGTTGTAATAAGTCGGAAGATGGAGAAGCTAAGTTTTCTTTGTATCAGTTGAGTTCTAAGTGATTTTTGTCTTTCGGTACGTAGGCAGGACGAAATGAGTCGGTAGACAGACGTGAAAGTCCCAGACGTTTCGAGTTTTGAAGGCACCTCCAAGCTTTACACTCCCGGCGAGTTAACCCCCACACCTGTATGTGGTCGGCCCGGTCGTTCTTCGAACGGTGCCCATCGGATATCCGACTTCAGCCTGTCGCAAATTGGATCGTAGCGAAGTCCGGATCCAAGGAGGAAAACCCCACTGGCACCCGGTGGCGATCACTTCAATTCCGACCAAAGTACCTCGGTAGAATGCTGGACTTGGTTTTTTTTTTTCGAGGGCAGCCTCACTGCCACTAGGCAGGATTTCGATCGCCAATGATCCCAGCCACCGATGGCAGCTCCACCTGCGAGGTATAAAAGAGCAAGCTTTCTCGCCGTAAACTTCAAGAAATTTCCACCCATCCTCGCACATCAATCGCATACAAGTCTTTACCCAATCACCATGCCTTCCCTGGAAACCAAGATTCCAAATCTCTCCGGCCAGTCATTCGACAACGGCCGGTACAAGCTCATGAACCCCATCGGCTCTGGTGCTTTCGGCGTCGTCTACCGCGCGCACGAGTACATCCCAGAGTCCAACACCTCTATCATCCGCGCCGTCAAAGTCTCCCCGAGATACAAAAAGGGCAGCTTCCAGAGGCTGAATCAGGACCGGGAGACTGTCTTGCATAGAAAGGTATCTCAAATCCCGAACGTCGTCACATTGCACCGTGTGGTCCACGAGAACGGATACCAGTACATGGTCCTGGACTACCAAGGCGGCGGGGACTTGCGCCGCATCATCGACAAGAAGCGCAGCCTCGCCCGCAACGAGCCAGTGCTCCGCGAGCTCTTCCTCCAGATCATCGACGGAGTAGAGGCATGCCATGCGAGAGGCGTGTACCACCGCGACCTCAAGCCGGAGAACATCTTGGTCAACGAGGATCTCACTGAGGTCTACATCGCTGACTTTGGCTTGGCCACGTTGTCGAAGCAAAGCACGACCTTCAATGTTGGGACTAAATTCTTTGAGTGCCCTGGTCAGTTCGTTTATCATTCATTCCACTGTACGAAGTGTTCTGACCCAGCCTTGAAGAGTGCGTCGAGTGCGACGACGTGGAATACCCCTACGACACCCGCCGTAACGACACCTGGGCACTTGGGATCACCCTCATCCACATGACCACCGGCCGTCTGCCATGGGGCACGGCAACAATCGAGGACCGTCACTTCGTGAACTTCCTCGAGAACCCCAACCACCTCCGCACAATCTTCCCCATCTCCCCCGGGCTGAACGACATCCTGCACCGTGCCCTCACCATTATCCCCGACGAAGCCTGCTCGCTCTCCGAATTCCGCAAATTGATCCGTAACCTCGACAGGTTCTGGTTGACGGAGAAGGAGGTGGAAAGATCACGGTACCTCGCCGTCAAGGAGACTTGGCGCACTTACTCCCCTGTGGAACCCGTCGATGCCCTCAGCGAGGACAGCGGAGCCTCGTCGGAGTCCTGGGCGTCGGCATGCGGCGATGTCCTCGAGTCTGACACGTCATCGGAGAGCGGCGGCACATTGGAAGATAACTGCCGGGTTTCCGACTTCTCGGATGGGCCACGGTCAGCCCCCAAGCCCGCTTCGGCGGTGTTGAAGGTTGACAAGAGGACTCCGCCGCCACTTCCCCCTCGGCCCCAGCCAAAGCCGCAACCGCAACCGCAGCCTGAGCCTGTCCTGGATTGTCTCGACGAGCCGTCCCAACCTGAGCCCCCGGCGGTCATGCAGTCTGCATCCTCGGACGAGTTTCCTATCCGCGCGCCAGGCAGCCACCTCGCTGGTGACGCTACCCCTGAGTCTCCGGCCTCGTCAGGATCAGAGCCGGACAGCAACGGGCCGGACACTCCCCCCACACGCCCTCACGACCCTCCTACGATCGTCACCAGCCAGCCGCTGTCGGGCGACCTCCCCCTGCAGCCTGTCGAGGACACGGAGGAGAGCAAGGTCGTGTTCGGGTATGCTCGGAAGATGAGCCTGGTATTCTGGGCTTTGATGTACGGACAGCTGGATGCGTAGGAGGGTTGTGAGAGGACTTGATAGTGGACGATACTGTTGCTTACCATTCGCTGGATCGGAGAGGTAGCGGACTCGGACGGACTTGTGCTCTGAATCGGACTCCCACGAACTTTGCGTTGATTTGCCATCCGATGAGTCTAGTATCGCACTAATACTTACTGTCTCTGTAAATTAGTCTAATAATAATGCCTGCTCGAATGCTATAAACGAACCACGTCTTGCAATTGATTCAACAAAACTGCCAGTAGTATGGCATACCACATACAGTAGCACACTGTCTACTTTCCACTCAAAGATGACCGCTTGAGATCATATGTTTGTTCGCGTTTCCAGATACGTCACAGTCTCACAAGGTGTACGAGGTGGGACCTCGGCGTAGAAGGTAAATGGCTACCGACGGTTTGCTCAGAGCGGCACTGCTTCAGACCAGAACATTTTATGGGCGCCAGTGGTGGCGCGGGCCGCGGAGCTCGGCTCCAGGCCCGATTCAGCGCCACCGCTTGCCACCTCAGCCTCAGCGGCCCACCTGGCCCCCAGCTTGCGCACGACCACGATGACCACCACCATTTAGGATCTCTCCCTCTTAATTTTACGCATTATCTGTGCTGACATGTCCGACGACCTGGATACGTACTCGCCGACTGGTGCGCTCGTCCCCCTCTCGCCGGCGGACCCTGAATGGCAACCTATCCTCCATGTTTCGAACCAAGTCGTGCTCTACAACCCAACGTCCCATGCGCTCTCTATTCGGACGCACTCCCCGCCTCCTTCCGGGCCCTTGGCCCGTCATGGCCACGCACGTTGCCCCTACTGCCACCGTTCCATCTCACCTAATCACGGACGGTCTCGTGAACACGACTCGGACGACGACGTCGAAGAAAGCCTTGGACGTGCTTCGAATAGGGCTGCCAACTATTTCCAGCTGCTTGAGATCGCCAATGAGACCTCGCGTCCAGCAAGTCCTGACAATGGTGGCTCTCCGCCACGGTCGTCCACTGGAAGCGCCTTTCGCGCAGAAAACATGGCAGAGGGATATTTCCAGGCATTCTTCCAGGAGGTCTGTAGACTAGGGATGGGTGCCAACGGCAGCGTATACCTCTGTCAGGTGAGTTGAACATCGTACATTACGTTCCGCCCATTCCAACCCTTACGTGAACAGCACGTTCTCGATGGAAATCCTCTCGGTGCGTTTCACTCTTCTCGTTTCCTGGCATTCCTGTATATCTGGTTGATATGTAGGCTATTTCGCTGTAAAGAAGGTTGCTGTCGGTCAATCACATTCATATCTTCTCAGTACCCTGCGTGAGGTATGTTGTCGGCCATGTTGGCCCTTGTCCCCCATTTATGCGAGGTCTACAGGTTCGTCTCTTGGAGAAGTTGCATCACCCAAATATTGTCACGTACCACCATGCCTGGCTTGAATCGTCCCAATTTTCATCCTTTGGGCCAAGGGTACCCACACTACAGTAAGCAGCTTGTATTGGTCATTTCCGCACCTTCTGTGCTGATTCATGTAACAGTATTCTCATGCAATGGGCGGAAGGGGGGAGTTTAGATGACCTAATTGATGCACGGCTTGGTCGCCGTGCCCCAAACTTACCTCACATACATCCAACAGGTGGCGGTTCTGGGGGCATCTCCGTTCCCGCATCTGCGGGGGCGAGTCCCGATGTTGGCGAGCATCCCTACTCGAGAAATGCACGCATCCGGGCGTTCCGTGCCGTGCAGCGGGCACCACCTGAGGAAAGGGAGCGTCTCCGCCGAGAGATGGGCCTGAACGGGAACGGGGTTCTGCCTCCGAACAACAGGAGAGGCCCTGCGGACTGGAAGCCCGTGCATTTGCTGAGCGCGGAGGAAGTGCATGACCTTTTCGAGGACGTCGTTGCGGGACTTGCCTTCCTCGTACGTCATAGCCTCTGTCCCGCTTCTGATACGGACTTACCAGCGACCTAGCACGAGAAGTCGATCCTGCACCTAGACCTCAAGCCGGGGAATGTTCTTTTGACCTGGGACGAGGGCCGGATGGTGTACGTCATATCCTTCGTTGGCATTACGTTTGTTCCCTCATTGTCTGTCTGACAGCCCTCGTGCGATGCTGTCCGACTTCGGGACGTCGCAGGATATGCTGAACGCCAGGACGCGATCTGGTAACACCGGAACGTTCGTGACTCCGTTCGTGACACTGGCGATTGCTCATCCATTTTTTTCTTCTCCAGCCTGGAGTATTCAGCTCCGGAGTCTCTTCCGGAACCTTCTTCCGGCCAACTGCGCCAAGTTGATTCTACAGCCGACATGTGGTCTCTCGGCATGATCCTGCACAAGATGCTCTTCTTCCGCCTACCGTATCGGTATACTGCTGACAACGACGAGGCTAGCCGTCCAAAAGACGGCCGAGACTATATGGATAAACTGGAGGCCGAGATCCAGGAGTACTCAGGATTTAAGTCCTCGTCGATAATGGCGAGCGGATTTGAGTCTCGCAGGTTGCCGACGGTGTATCTCTTGTTGTTGGAGAGACTTTTGAACGTGAAGCCGTCGGCACGGCCGTCGTCTGAGCGCGTGCTCGGTGTGATCAAGGAAGGGGGTGTACGTTGCCATTCATGCGAGCAAACTATTGTCCGCTCGAGATCTAACGAAGGGTCTAGCTTAACCCAGTGCAAGGAGGCAATGCGGCGCCATCCACACTCGCGCTTGCACGTTCTACCCATATGCGAACAAGCCCCGAAAGATCTGGCCCCACCCTTTTCGAGGAGCCGACCGACGCGAGCGTCGAGGAGATCAAGGATGAAGACGACAGCACAAAGAGACGGACGCTCCTCGGTTTCACTATACCTACATACCCCACTACGATACAAGGCTGGTCAGATGCTTTCCGCCAGGGACAGGAACGGATACCCACGTATCTACCGAACAGGTTATGGCTTCGAACGCTCAAGTCGACCATACTGGTCGCGAAGGTGGGTGCCTGTCTTTTGTCTATCCCAATGTCCGACCGATCACTTCCTCCTAGGTATTCTCCCTCTCGCGTATGTGCCCAGCCAGCGAACCGCGACCAGTGGTTGCGAGTGCCGCTCTTGCTCTTGCAATCGTGGACACATGGTTCGAAGGTCTCCAGGCGACGCTCGCATTCGGTGCCGCACATCTCGCGCTACTTTCCTTCGTTTGCACCAGCACCTAGCTGCACGACTGAAAGAGTGTGTGCGAGTGCACAGACCTACCCAGGCATGATTCTACCAGCATAAACAGCCACCTTTCCGTATGCATCGTTTCGGTCAATCCCAGTACGAAATCCTGATTCATTTGGACTCTTCTACCTTACGCTGGCCTTTTCAGCATACATGTGTATCCATTTCATAGCTATCGTGACCAGATGTGCCGCCTTTTCTGAAGATGCGAAGACATCCGAGCCAAATGTGGCGTTTATCAGACGTCAGTTGTTAGGAGGATTTCCATAAGTGGTTGGCGATATCGGACGCCTTCAGGCGTCTTTCTCTTCGCCTTACTATCACCTCTGCGGAAATAAGTACCTCTAGTCGCCTACGCGTATCATCAACACGCCATGGCTTGTTCGTCTGGAGCTATGGGAAACACGTCTCGTAAATCTTCACTAGTTTACGGCATCTAGGGATACTAGATCGTGGAAGCCGGCGGCAAAAACAATGCACGAGAATGCATCACGGCCACGAACATCGGTTGCCATCCTCCTTCACTCTATCTATGGGATCAGACTCATTGTTGCTACCGCATAAGTAACGTTCTAGTAATCCTGGCGCGCCTTAGAAGCATCAGCATGCGGCGAACTCTTCGAATATGACTGCATAATCGAGCGCTCCGCCTTAGTATTGTTATGCTGCGTCGAGGCTTCCCATGATATATGCTGTACGTCCCGTCAACTGACTCGCCCCGTTCCAGTCCGCGTCTTTAATTCGCGCCCTTTTGTGTCCGCACGGAACGTGTGCGGCGCGCTTTTAGCTTTTTGTCTGGAGCTGAAATCCTGGCACATGTCCCGTCGTGTATAACTACACCCCACGGGCCCAAGCATCCCCCAACGCTTGACGCTCACCTCACCCCGCTGCAGGACTGACGTCTCTCGCAGCTGACGACCCCAGCGGTCTCGTAGTTGCCCATCTTAATTGTCCGTGTTTAACTGTCCTTGGTGCCGCTCCTTGCGCCATCTGTCGTTTCCCTAGATACCCCTGGGCCCCGGATCTTGAGCTCGGTCCTAACACCTCTTCGGTCTTGGAGTCGACTCTACTTAGACGTGAGAGACGATGTCTACCCCCGCTGTAATTCGCTTTCCCCCTCCCCCACCCACACGGAACGACCTCTCCAGCGAACAGCGTGCGAAGCTCATCCGCACCAACAACAAGCTCGGCCAGGTGCTTGGTAGCACGCCCCACGTTCTCGACCTTTCCTACGCCGGTATGTCCTTCCTTCACGTTGAGCTGTCTCAGTGAAGAGTCTCTGATTATCGTCATTGCGTCAAGTGCCACCAACACCTCACACGGTCCTACCCGCCCCTCCCAAAACGCCCACGTCGAGCAAGAACCCGTTTCGGAGTCACATCCGCAAAAAGTCCACGCCCAAAGCCGACATCGACGCCATGCGCGCCGATGCGAAGAGCCCAGACTCCGTTGGGTCGGCCGCGTCGCGAAGGTCGACGTCCAGCTCCCACGTAAAGACCGACGAACTCGCATGGCGGACCCCCTACTCCGTCCAGCGCCCGCCTCTCCTCCAGCTCTCAGTTCCGGCCTCTCCGTCCCCTTCGCGTAAGCCGAAGCTCGACACTATCCCCGGCTCTCCTCCTTTCGATGAGGTCCCTGGGGCCTCAGGGGTACCGACGTTCACAGTCCCCTCCGACGCATCCATGCGTCGCGAGAAGATGCGCAGGGTGCGGAAGATGCTTGGGGACGGCGTCCCTCACGAGCTCGTGTTCCCCTGCTCCCCCAACGAGTCCGAGTCGGACGAGGACTCGCCACTCGTCCAGACGCCTGTCTCTCCCATCTCGATGAGCCGCGAATGGCTGCTCGTCGACGTGAACATGAACAAGCCGCTCCCGACCCCCCGCGCTCA
>VJXU01001128.1:0-12610 GCA_008694245.1 Ganoderma sp. BRIUMSc
CGCCGAAAAGGGGTTTCCTGATGTGGGATTCTATCTTCGTCGTCTTCCTGCGAGAACATGTCTAGAGATAAGGAAACTGTATGGACCGCGAACTGGCCAGACGATGTGCACATACCACATACCTTCACTAGCAGGCTGTCGGAACCGAATCTTTGATGCCTGGATGTAGGTCATCTGGGACTGTTGGGATCGTCCCATGGAATGATCGGATGCGTAGAGGTCATCGACGCCTGAGGTGGACGCGTCGAGATTCTGGCTGTTGGGCTTCATGGCGCATCGCGGGTCAGACGAGCCTGCATTCGTCAGGCCGTGAGTATGGCCATCATTTAATTTGAACACAATAGAGTGGGTGCGCTGACCTGAGTCGGTGTTAGATGCCGACGGCTGAGCCTGGGGATGGCTTGGAGTGTGACGTGTGCGAGAGGGTCCAGGAGTTGCAGAAGACGGCTCGAGTGGCTGGGGGTTACGCCGGGGAGTGGAGGAAACTGGTAGACAAGAGATGGCGCCGTTGACGAAAAAATGGGCTTATCGAGTGGGATTTACGTTTGCGCCCGTTGGGTGCGGCACAGAATAGATTACGAGCGGCAGCGAGTTGAGCAGCTTTCTCGGGCGTAAGCTTGCGGATGGTCTATGGGGCAATCCATGAACGAGAGACGCTGTAGCAGGTAAGATTGCAACTCACCGGGGCTCAAATGTCGCTACGACGTTGTCCAGCAAGCATCTTGGCAGGCTTTGCCTGCAAAGCTGACGTCGCCGAAGAACGGGGTATAGGCAAGCCTGATTTGCGGGCCTGCAGGTTAACAGGTACTCCCTTCGAGGACGTCGAGTTCGTAGCTGTCAGTAAGCGCAGATGCATTAGAGAAAACGATCAGGTACCTCCGGGACCTTCTCTCTGTGAGTACGCTGATTCTCTTTGTTTCCTTCGTGGCGAGTCTTGCGCTTGTTCGATGAGACCAATTGCACCGATTAGAGGAACATGCTTGACGACAGTAGTTCACGCACGCATGAGCTTCTTCCCCTCCGAGTCTCTCGGTATGCGCCCGCTACGGCGAACAGTCTCTGAGGTAACATTGGAAGACATTCCGGACTTGGAAGGATGTGGTGCGTGCTCGAGATGGTTGTGGTTGGTGCGGAAGGGTTGGAAAGGGGGAAGCGCCGAGGCGGGATGCTGACTGAGGGAATTCCGAGAGGGCAACGAGCTTCTTACTTTCTCCGAGACCTCTGCACTCCCTCTTATGGCAAACGTACGCTGCAGCGCATGCAAAGAGAAATTCAGTAACCAAAAGGTCAAGAACCAACATATCTGGGCCTCACCACATCAGTAAAAAGGTTGGGAGGCGGTAGCCGTTAGTACCGTCAATATAGACCCGGGTGGCTTCCATAGCACACAGTAGCAGGGGGGCAACCATTGTAGCACACTGTAGCATAGCACAGCGGATAGATAGGGCACCTGGAGATCTATATAGGTGCGCATAGGATACCAACCGAGAAATAGAGAGACCTGGTGCACTTCGCCGGGTCGGACCAAAAAGGACCATACTGTATACGCTACAGTTGCTTCATAAACCACAATCAATACATCCGCCCTCAGCTCGCTCGCATTTGTTCCACGTGAACCTCCATACTAGTAGTATATCAATGCCGAAGAACCTAGTGCCGTGGACCCGGCGTACGTATGCATAAGTTGTAATGAACACTTGGTAGTCAATGCTAGTAGTACCTAACGGGAACGTGCGTGGTGAAACAAACATTGGACTTGTACAAATCGTCGGACATCACCAAGGTCAGGGCTTTGAAGAAGCCATTTGATACGGCAGAGGACCTGTAACAGTAATCATCAGCGGGTGGAACATCAACACACAGCTGAGACAGCGGCGCTAGGGCCCCGATGAGTGCAAGACTACTTACGCAACACTGGGGTTTGAAACAAGAGGGAGTGTGGGGTCCGACACTCCCCCACAACTCACGCGCGCAGAAATGCGCCCGATTTTCTGTAACTTGGGTGCTCAGTTAACACACGGTCTGCATGCGTGCCGAATAAATATGCAAGCGTGACATACCTGGACAGTACTCACCTAATGACTAGTGAATCTTCTTCACGTCGAGGCCCCGAGACCAATCCTAATTGCGTCCTGGTCCGGGGAACATGAGGTCGTGAAATAGGGGGAAATCAATGTAAGTGTTGAGGAAGAAGTCTTCGCACTCGTCGAGAACGGTGTCTGACGTCCACTCGGGATCGACGTCGTCAAGGCCATACTTGGGTATGAGGTGACACGAGCGGAGGAGGGTACTGGCAGGTACGATTGAATGTCGCCGAGTTTTGTTGGCAGTGGATGGACTGGTCATGTAGAGACCGCTGTGCTGCTCGGGGCCCCGGAATGGCCGAAACCACTGGACGTAGAGGAGAGGATCAGGATAGTTACCAAGGTGTGCTGGAAGGTGAAAGATTACGCGCACACACGCTGCACAGAGCCCTAGGAGAGCATAAGTTATCATAGGAATAAGATGACTGGCAATAACACACCTTTAAGCCCCCCTTCTCGGCGATACTTGTCATCGTCGACAACGAATAGACCGCAATCGAACCGCCGCTGAACAGGCATTTGAGAGCCCACCCTAGGCTTGAAGGGTGAGGCACGAACCTTGTTGATGCGCTTCGAGTTGTCAAAGTGCCGGACAGCAGGGGTCAAAAGGTTGATTTCGTGATAGACATCGTAGGCGTCGAACTCGTTCGGTCGAAAGCCAGTCGCGAGATTGGTGTCTAGGAATGCAGTAAGGTCGGCCAAGAAGTCGATAGCACCGTAGCGAGTTGCGAGATCTGCGAGCGAGAGACGACGTGCAGATGGGCTGAGTGGCAAGTGGTACGCGCGGCGGACGTTGGAAGCAAGAAGGATTTTGAGCGTCTTGTAGTTCGCTTCTCGGGCGTCACCGTCCTCGCTCGGCGACGACTCATCGCCAGCTGACTCCGCATCCTCTTCATCTTCCGCGTCCTCTATCCCATCGTCCTCACTACCGTCATCGGACAAAGCTTCAGAAGTTGGCTCGCCCTCGACGTCAGTGACCCAAGCAAGATACGCATCACGACGCACGATCGCCTCTTGCCGTTGAAGCCAGGTGGTCATCTGGGCGACGTATTCGTTTCGACTACTTGCCCGGTAAGCAGCTTTGGCATAGTCGATGTGAAGTCGTTCTGACGTTTCCGTATTCAGGCCGTCCAGACATCCTAGGGAGCGTATAGCTTCGAGGTAATGGAGGAGGGCGTGCAACTTAGGTATGTTGAAGTGCTCGCGAATTCCGAGGTGGATGAACACATCCTTGTGTCGGTGGAAGGCGGCGAGAGCATCTCGCAACTTTGAGAGTGTCGCCTCGCTGTGGATGTGATATTGAGCCAGGTAGATGAAGTCTGTCAGGGCTTTCACCGCTGCGACGACTTCACTGTCGACGCGTCCTACCAGAAGGCCGACCAGGACCTTCTCGATCTCCTTCGCCTCTGTGCCTGTCCACTGGGTGATAACGGAGATCCCTTTCTTGAAGTGCCGAAGGCCGTGGCATTGCGGCATGGATGCAAACCGCCTATCTAGCTCAGTCTTCCCGATAAGTTTGCTGACCCACACTATCAGATGGTCTTTGAAGACGCCTTTATGGAGCTGGTGCAGGATATCCGGAGAGATCGTGGCGAATATGTCGGTGTGGGGGAGTTCGGCCCAGAAGGGTTCAGGCACGGGGCGCACACCTTGCACCTCTAGGTCAGGTACGTTCTCGCCATTTACGGAGCGGGACAAGAGGTCAACAGTAATCTGTTGGTTGCGCAGTGGATGGAGGGTTTCGTCACCGCGTTTGTCGCGAGGTACAAGACACCGTGGGCATCGGTTCTCTCTGCAGCAGGCAATCAAGCACTGCTCTGGATGGTCGGCGATGTATGCTGCTAGAATGGGATATACGCGCCGAATAAGACCGTCGGCGCAAGTCATCGGGACTCCGGATTTGCCTGCTTCGATAAGCGGGTCGAGGAGAATCTTCATACAGGCATGGAAGAAGCGTTGTTGAGCGTCGGAGCGCGTGGCGTCAGAGAAGCAAGCCAATTTGGCAACAGGTATGTATCCGAGGAGGATGGACGCGTGTGACGATGGCTTACGACGGACTTCCTTGTCGATATTGGCCAGCGTGAGGTAGACGGGCCACGCCGTCTTATCGCCTCGGAAGACAGACAAGTTTGTCTTGTCAGAGGCAAGCACGACACCTGCGACAGTTGCGCCGCGTGGTAGACGAGACTACATTTGGATGAGACGATGTATGCGTCTTGCAGTTGGGTACGTACCTGGATATTCCACCACCAATCTGATGTACACATCTCGCTATAATAGCGCTGACCGTCGTGTTTGACTCGCACAGGTTCGTAGACAATGAAGTCCTTGAACGCGGTGTTCCCGATGAGATCAGCGATGCAGGCGAGAGGGTCACGGCGCCATAACTCCAGTTCTTCGGTAAGAAGTTCCTCTTTGGGGCCGAGAAGATCTCCTGTGACCTGGATCTCGTCGCAGTTCCAGGTTGGTCCAACCGACAGCGAATCGACCTTCTTCAACATGCTTCCCTTGTTTTTGAAGGAAGGTTTAGTGTCTTCGCGGGTCTGACGCTCGAAGGGTAGGTGTCAAATAATATAGAGTATCGGCAGAGAACTCACAATCTCGAGCTTCAGATATTCATCTACACCGGCCTGAGTTGTCCGGCGCATCAGCCATTTCACCAGGCCCCACTCTTTGCGATCCCTGAATGGCGAGTAAGGTCCTTCTCGCATCGACACCTGCTCGGAGAGAAGATCACTAAAACCAGTGACTCCAGAGCCTTCCGGGGTCGCGACGGGGCCAGGGAACTTCTCGTATGACCAGGCTCGGTGGGCATCCTCGTCTTCGACTTCTTCGATAGTGACTCGGTGACGTTTGGGTGGGTGCTCACCTTCCACGTCGTTGGAGGGCAGAGAAAGCTGATCATCACCGGGGAGGTCTTGGCTAGGAGTGGAAGATCCAGCTTGTGGAGGAGAGAGAATGCGACAGTCGCTGGTGAGTGGGGATGGCCCGGGATGAGTCGAAATACGGGTTGATTCCTTGTCGTAGAAGTCGGAGCAAGATGGTGAGGCCTCGATATGTTGATTCTTAGCCTTCTGGTTGCTGAACTGCTTTTTGCAACCGCTGCAGCGTAGGTATGCCATTGGATGAGAGTAAGGGAGGAGAACACAGGAGGATGCTCCCGTTTGCCCCTGGAGGATTTCCTAAGTCAGCACTGAGCCTCGGCGCTTCCCCCTTTGCAACCTCTTCCGCAACGACCACCACCATCTCGAGCACACCCCAAACCCTCTCCAATGTCCTCCGAAGTTAATCCACAGGCCGCTCGTCGTAGCACGCGCACACCAAGGGACTCCGAGAAGAAAAAACTCATGCGTGAGCATTTCTGCATCGTGACTTCATGTTCTCTTCTTATCAGCAGTGTAAATTTTAAGAAGAGACGCAAGCTGTAGAATCTGTTGCCCCAGCCAAGCGCAAGAGTCGCCTTGACTCTAACAAAGAGAATCACCGTACCTCCAAGGTGAAGGCGCCAGAGGTAAAAGTGGATCTCACTCTTTCTCGCCGTTGTGCTCGAGCCTCTCATCGTGTTCCCCTTCAGTTCAAGATAACAACTCTTCCCACCAACTCGACGTCTTTGAAGGGAATACCAGTCGACTTGCAGGCCCGCAAGTCGGGTTTGCCAATCCCTCGTTCCTCTGTGACTTCGGCTTCGCCAGCCAAGCCTGCCCAGAAGGTCGCTGGCCAACGTCGTAGCGACATTTCAGCCTCGGTGATTCACGATCCTCTCTGTCATCATATCTGCCATTCATCCGGTGTACCATAGGCATTTCGCAAGCTCACACCTGAGAAGGCTGCCCAACTTGCTGCCGCTCGGAACCCATTCAGTGCGGTGCCCACCGGACGCAAAGGTGAATGGAGGATCAACACTTTTTTGGCGTCACATTACTCACACTTATCGTCTACGGTCTCCTCTCAATCAGTTTCCTCTACCCCCCGGCGTATATCCCAGCCCAGTGAACCGACTCCCTCTGCTGCAGGACCGTCTCGCATACGTCAGACTCCAGCCGGCGAGGCGAACTTGAAGCACCGTGCACCGCGTCCAGCCCAGTGCACGGACATAACGTCCTTTCAAGCAAGTGACACTTTATCTTCACAGCATCGGACGGCTACCTGATCTGTAACCTGCAGCCCAACAGCCAGCGTATGAGCATACCAAACGACGACGACCTCTATGCCTCAGATCATTCCGTGGAGCCAGTCCCAGAGCCTTACATGAAACATATCCATGTGTCCAAGATTCACATTCGAATCCCACAAGGTGTGTACGCATATGTCCTGCGCTCAGTCCCTGACCTTGCAGCTTGGTTATGTCCAGATGATCTTGTGCAGGAGGACGACGCAGCCGGGATTCCACGTGAGTCGTGGATTCCATCAAACCTTCGAGAGCTTGCAAAAAATGCGACGGTACTCCTCACTCCGGATTTTGTAGTCGAGAATGACCGCGATAGCGACCAGAGGTCGCACCGAGTGGTGGACGAAGATCGTGATCGCAACAGCCATTATGGTTAGTACGTTCACATTTCGCACACCTAGCAACTGAGTTCCTTCTGCCTTTGGCCGTGCAGACAACTCCGAATATTTCGACGACCAGCCGCGCTACGAGGACGAGGCTGACGCCATTGAGAACAACGACCAAGATGAGCTCACGGATATCTTCCGCGAGGATGAACATGAAGGGGAGTTCGATGACGCACCTGACAACGACGACGAAGAGGATGGGTACAACAGCGATGTTCCGCT
Source organism: Ganoderma sp. BRIUMSc (assembly GCA_008694245.1). NCBI lineage: Eukaryota > Fungi > Basidiomycota > Agaricomycetes > Polyporales > Polyporaceae > Ganoderma > Ganoderma sp. BRIUMSc. Next base: position 6,861 of record VJXU01001128.1, read on the forward strand.
CGCGAAGCGTCGACGCACCAGTACCAGCCGTGTCACCTCCGATCCGCGATCCGAATATCCGAAGGCCTTGCGCATCCGCGACCGCGTCGAGGGCAGGCGCCCTCGTATTGCTGACTACCACACTGATGCGCAGCAGATTCTTGTACCAGCCATCCGCATCTTCAAGAGTCTTGTTGCAACTGAGGACGCGTACCCAGATAAGCTTACAGAATTAATATGGGCCAAACAGGCATGGTGGGAGGCTGCCGACGACCTCGACATCCAACTTGCCCCCAACCGCGAGTGTGTCAAGATTGTAAGTCCATCAATATTGGCTGTCGATGGCTTGAACCTCTTACTTTTTTCGCAGATCACGGCATATTCGTGGCATTTGCGGGGTGAACTGAAGACTGCTGCTCGCAACCTTGTTGAGACGGTATACAGGTTCCGCCCAAGTGGCCAGAGTGCAATTCAACTTCGCAACCGAGAGCGTGCCGCCGCCCTCCGCAAGAATGACTCGTTCGTCTACCAGGTACATTACTTTGTATAACTCGTTTTCGATGTACGTACACAAGTATCTGCTAACCACCAATATCCAGAATCGTGGCAAGACAGAAGAGGATCACGAGGGGCTCTACCAAGCCGAAATCATCCAGCAGACGGCCAATCGCGTCTACTTCAAGAACAAGAAGGATGATGGCATCATGCTTAAGGACAAATATGCTCCCTTCCCTTTCGTAGCGTTTGCGCTCATCCTGGCTGCCGTAAGCCCTACTGGATACATACGTAACATGGTTGCTGATGGATAACTCTGTACCACAGGTTGAATGCGCCATTGATGAGTGGAGCAGTGGTTCATTCACCAAGGTTCCTTTCACCGAAGAACAATATTCGCCGGTCTATAGGCACCATCTCCGCGAACTCCGGCAGTACGAAGCGGTTTCTGATGACATACACGTCATGACGCAGATCTGCCAGTGGATCTATGAGGAAGGACGGTGTGTTCCCCTGATGCTTCTATTCTCTCTGGCATTTTGAACTCCAGTCTTTATGCACAGGATCTATGCCAAGGCAGGTCCGGACGAGACTCTTGTCACACGTTCACTCGGTGCGAAGGTCCATGCAAAGGCGCTCACTGACTTCAAGCGGACGGGAGGGCGCTACGCTGATCGTGCAGGCGCTGACGGTGTCGAGGATCAGATATACTAGCCATGTAACGTTGTCATAGAAGTTACGACGGGTTTATGTGTTGCTCCGTTACTCCTCCCGTCTGCCTCGGAGCATGTATCTCCCTAATATTTTTACTGCAATGCTTATCGCTATGTGTGTTATGTGGTGCAATGTAATCTATCAATATAGCTACAGTATGCTACAGCATGCTACAGTGCACTATATACTGGTAGGGCCCTTCTACATGATGCTCCGTAAAGGGGGGGGTTGCAACCTCACAACAGGTGCTATATAGGCAACAGTGTGCTCTGGATGCAAAGAGATTTTTACTGATGCATCATGCTTCGACTTCTATGACACAGCCTAGTCCTCCCGTGTTTCAACTCATCCCTAGCCGCATTCTCTTCCTGATGACCATCCTGTCCCACCTCCTCCTGCCGCTGGATCGTTCAACGCTATCCCAGACTTGCACGACGATCAAGGTTCTGTGCTCTTCAACAATCCGGAACATGACTTGGGGAGCCCACTCAAACGACACCATTGAAAAAGTCGAAGATGACGATGCCGGTCGACCTGGATCTACGACAAGTTTCCAGCTACTGTCGCGACTCCGCAAGGGTCTGGAGTGACAGGCTTCAGCGATCTGCTCTCCGAGCAGGCGTCCATGCATGAACAGCCATACTCACCGTTCAGGGACCAGAAGGAGCGGGGCTTGCTGAAATGGTTGATGCGCCGCACAGATTCCTGTGAGAGCGTAAGCTCGACCCAGGATGACTCAGAGATGGGTAGAAATTATGCACCTTTACCCCCTCTTCTCGGCGGTATTTGTCTTCATCAACAATAAACAGGCCGCAATCGAATCGTCGCTATACAGGCTTCCAAAGACCCACCCTAGGTTTGAAGGATGTGGCACGAATCTTGCTGATGCGCTTCGAGTTGTCAAAATGTCGGATAGCGGTCAAAAGGTTGATTTCGTGGTAGCCGTCGTATGTGTTGAATGCCAGTCGCGAGATGTGAAAGTTGATGTCGAGGAAGGCAGTACCGTCGGCTGAGAAGTCGACCGCACCATAACGGGCTGCAAGATCTGCGAGCGAGACACGGCGTGAAGAGGGGTTGAGTGGCAAGTGGTACGCACGGGATGTTGGAAGCAAGCAGGGTTTTGAGTGTCTTGTAGTTCGCTTCTTGGACGTCAGGGTCGTCGCTTTGTGACGACGCCGCGCTCGCTGACTCCGCATCTCCTTCATCTTCCTCCATCTCCTCGTCCGTACTACCGTCATTGGGCAAGGTATGAGCAGACGGCTCGCCCTTGAGCTCAGCAACCAAAGCACGATACGCCTCACGGCGCACGATCGCCTCTTGCCGTTGAAGCAAGGTTGTCATCTGAGCGACGTATTCGTTTCGACTACTTTCCCGGTAAGCAGCTTCGGCGGAGTCGATGGGAAGTCGTTCTGACGTTTCGGTGTTCAGGCCATCAAGACAGCCTAGGGAGCGGATAGCTTTGAGGTAGTGGAGGAGCGCGTGCAACTTAGGTATGTTGAACTGCTCACGAACGCCGAGGCGAATGAAGACGTCTTTGTGTCAGTAGAAAGCAGAGAGCGACTCGCGTAGCTTCGAAAGGGTAATTAGGCTAGAGATACCAGTCTTGAAGTCGAAGGCCATGGCACTGCCACAGAGCAGCAAATCGCCTGTCGAGCTCGGTTTATCTACGATCTTGCTGATCCATGCCACCAGAAGATCTTTGAAGACCCCTTTATGGAGCTGGTGTAGGATGTCTGGAGGGATGGTGGCGAAGATGTCGGTGTGGGGAAGTTCGGCCCAGAAATGCTTGGATACGGGGCGCACGCCTTGCGCCTCCAGTTCAGGTACGTCTTCCCCATTCGCGGAGCACGAGAGGAGGTCGAGAGTGATTCCTTGGCTGCGCAGAGCATGGGGAGTTTCCTCGCCGCGTTTCTCGCGAGGTACAAGGCATCACGGGCAGTGATTCTCTCGGGAGCAAGTGATTAGGCACTGTTCAGGATGGGCGGCGACGGATGCAGCGAGGATAGGATAGATGCGCCGAATCAGGCCATTCGCACATGCCATTGGCACCCCCGGCTTGCCAGCTTCGATAAGCGGGTCAAGGAGAAGCTTCATACAACCATGGAAGAAGCGCTGTTGCGCATCTGATGGGTGGCCACAGGTATGTATCGGAGCAGGATGGACGCATGTGATGATGGCTTACGGCGAGCTTCCTTGTCGATATTGGCCATTTGCTCCCTTGTACATGAAGCATACAACTATCCTTCGTATTGTGTACATACTTAGGCCTCAGATTGAGTCCGTGTACCGCGTCGTACATGTGTTTGAGACTGGGCATCAACACGTTCGAATTCTCAGGTCCCATACTGTAGTTAACAACCATGTAACTCATCAGCAAAAGGGGGAACGAATGGACTTCGCTTACCGCGCCGGCGGAATCCGGCCAATTCCTACCAGCGCTCGACGGCACCACCAAACCTTGACAACCAGAAGTCGCTGAGATGAGATTCTGCAGTTGACGGCCGTCCATCATGGAGAAGATAAATATCGGTCGAAGACTGGTAGACACAAGACAGCATATAGTCTTAAGAGACAAATAACTGTCACTCTCCTTAGTATACTAAACATTCTGAGCCTTACAGGTTACAAGTTTCCTAGTCGACTCAGACTCGCTGTTGTGATTCCAGTCTCGCACAAGCCATCCTCTCTGACAATCCTCATCCTTACCCCCTTATATAGTGTTCCTTATCGCCGGCGTCCAGAATCCCATTTCTAATCTACAAATCTCCTTCACCGCCTTAGCTTGAGCCGAGTCGGAGACACCCCTGGCCGGCTGGAGCCGTCCCAAATTTGCTAGTTGTGCTAGTTGGATGGTGGACTATACTGATAATTGCAGTACATTTTGGAGCACTGCAAGGTGCACATTTATTATTTGAGGATGCGACGAGGTGGGAACACGAAGAGAAGGACGACTTCGATGAGCGAATGGGTACCCACCCGCGTTTGGTCGAGGCACATGCTATGTTGACTTCAAAAACCGGGCATGCCCGAGGGCCGCTTTCAACGCTCTTCTCTCTCTTTCTCCCATCTCCATCTCCCAGGCACTGTACCATCCACTTCTTTTCTATCAAGGTTTCGCTTAGGCTGCCACCGTGGTATTAATGAGATAAGTAGTACTCACCCTCTAACTGTGACTGCCCTGCGACTTGGACACTTGTCGTTCCAGTGTCTCGGACTGCATATATGCGCATCGTTGACGCGTATGCGACGTACAATGGGTATGGTATCGGGTAGTCTTCTCCAGAGAGTCGTGGGCGAAACCTAAAGCTTGGAGCGACATGTTAGGTCATAGACGTCGCCATCTGTCGGGACGTCCGGCACGCAGCAGCCGTCTCTGTACGTGTCTCCGGCAGAGACCGAGTCTCGGCACAATAGAAAATGTTCTGTGAGCATTATGTCTCAGCACAGCGTTACACAGAGACCGCAGACACGAAATGCATTCCTGATGGCACGATGTCGCCCTAAGTTCCGGAGGTACAGCCATAGATGGTCTTGTGAAAGACGTCGTAGGCCTACCCGATTTGGAGGAAGGGCCCAATACCATATTGCAGCAAAGCAAAGGAGGCGCAATAACAATGACAGCGAATGAAGCACTCGAAGGGTAATCCGGGGCAATATTTGAGACATTGCTTCCTCTGCGAAGCCCGACAGGATTTGACCTTATATTCATCGTAGGTAAGCTGTACGCGGAGCTAATTTAGTACTTGCAAGTGTTCGCATAGGGCATGGCTTTTGGCGTGACCGGTGCTTACCGGTGTTCAGAGATCTGGCGCACAGCTGGCATGGCCCCGGGGCAGATGCCCGAGATCCAGCAAGAAAAGGGTCGAGGGACACCATGTTCCGGGTCAACACCACAACGCATGAAGGACGGCATGGATCTCAAGGAAAAGGAGTGCGGCTTTTGAAAATGTATCGTCCAGACCGACGAGATCTGCAGGTACAGACACGGCGTGCAACCGTCAATTTCCAGGCCCAGGAAATGCATGGGGAGGGACCTACAACGGAGTTTACAAACTGCAGGCCGTTTTTGCACACACTTCTCAGCGATGTCCAACAACGTGAATCTTTGTATTTCGGTTGGCTGTCTATGAGTTCAGACATTACAAACGTCAGCTGAGGAAGTCCGAAAGCGAGGACTTGAATTCTGTACAAAGAATGTCCTTTGCGAAGAAACTCTGACCGAAACTTCCTATACTTGACCACGACATGATCACGATGTGTTTCCTATCAAATTTCCTTTGTCCCCTGTTGCGAAATTTTGTGTTTCCTGGCCATTTCCCACTCCGAGAGTGAAACATATCCCCGAATAAAGGAAATTTGTTGGCTGCCTTTTCTGGAATATCCGAACCCAGGGATGTCGGAGTGAAATACAAAGTTTCCCAGTGTCATATATGACCGAGAAGTGTGTCCGAAAGCGATAGACTGCCAATGGGTTTCTTATGCACTTCCCGGAGCCGGAAATCGGCGATTGCACGTCGTGAGAAGTTACGTTCAATTCGAGGAGATTCACGGTCGCGGACAGG
>VJXU01001134.1:0-13717 GCA_008694245.1 Ganoderma sp. BRIUMSc
GCTGTCCCGCGTTCGCCGAGGTGGGGGACCGCTTTGGCGGCTTCGACCTCGCGATGATCCCGATTGGGGCGTACGGCCCACGCGACATGTGGTCGGGGCTGCACGCGTCCCCCGCGGACGCAGTGGAGATATACAAGGACCTCGGAGCGCGGAGGGCAATTGGGATGCATTGGGGGTGCGTTTGCGTTTGTTCACTTTCCGTCGCGTAAGGAGGATTTGTCGGACTCTGCTGACGGGGTGCGTGCTGAACAGGACGTGGGCGCTGACGAGCGAGCCGGTGATGGAGCCGCCGAGGATGCTAAAGGAGTGCGCGGCGAAGGCAGGGCTGGCTCCGGACGTGTTCACGGTGTGTGGACTGGGCGAGACGACGATCGCGTAATTGTGCTGTAGCGTCGTGCTCTCCAACGTCGCCCCAAGCCTGAACACCTACTCCCGGAATGGGAGTGGAATGTTTTCCCTCGGGCTTGCTGGGTGTGCTGAGTCTTTCGTTTCAAGGCCACACAGTTTACTGTGCATATGAAGGCCACCGCCTCGTCGGGCTGTGTGCAGCTGCACCCTGCCCTGGCCCGGTCGTCCACGCAGCATGTCGGACGGGAAAGGGACAGCCGAGATGTGGTCAATCTTTCCTTCAAGGTGGGCTCGTCGCGTTGTCGGTTCACGATATTGGTCAGGCACGTTGCAGCCCATGACGACTTCAACTCACCCTAGCCAGGCGAAATGCAGCTCGACGGGATCTCAAGAGCTACTACGCTCTCCTACGTTGTGCGAAGAACAACTTCGCATTATCCCAGGATTGTTCAAGCGGTCTAGCCGAACGAAGGGGCGTCGACGAGCTCATACTTCTTCGGTGCAGGTCGAAGACGATGTCTGAGAACCCGTGCAGAAAGTCAGAACGTCCCCATTCTACACTCACAGTCACAGCTACCTTCCTCATAGTCGTTGATATCGTTGATCCCGGAGCACCGTGACACAGACTCATAGAACGCCGTTCAAGCTCGTTCATGCGCGCTCATCATATTGACCCATTCTGCTGAGTCCGGCCTCGTTTTGGAGCCTCTCGCGCCATACGAGCAGGGTTCCAGGAGAAACATGTAGTAGGGCGCTGGAAAGCACTTGTTCGAGACAGACAGGCGCTCTGGAGAACTTTATCTCGCGCATCTCTGGTCGTCGACGCAGTCCAAGTTGGTCACCAGCCCACCACCATCTTCCCGATCTGGACTTCAAACAAATACATCCCCCTCCATTCCCTTGCAGACCTCATTCTTGAACACAGGGTGGAGCATCCACAAGCGCACAAATGTCGCGTTGGGTGGGGTCCTTGTTCTTTCGACTCCAGCCTTGCTCCAGCCGCATCAAGATGAAACAACTGTTGCGGGACATGTTTCATTTCGGAACTCCGTGATGACGCAGGATGCTCCTGGACTTACGGCATGGTGGCTGGGTGGCTGGCCGTAAGCTTGACCAAGCTGGTGCGTCCTAGGCTTCGTTCGAGTGATGCATACTCACTGTCCAATTTTAAAGTGGCCAGCTCTGGCAGCAAGGTGATGAAATTTCGAAACCTGGCACCGCCCCCAACGGTACTGAGCGGCTGAGAGACTTGAACAGCTTTGCTATTCAATTGCCACTACCTTGCCATCAGCTCTGCCATAAGGTTTTCCATCTCCTCCGCTTCGGCCATCACCCCATCATGCATCAGCAGTGCAAGGGCGACCGACCGTAATTTGGAGTGGCTGCCAGGAATAGATGTCATCTTCCGGTCAGTAAGACATACGGGGCCCCTTCTTGCGTTCGTATAAACCTCCGTGAACCATCGTGGCGGAGTGGTGTGTGGAATTTCGCCTTCGTATTCCAGAGCACCTTGCTTGTGATCTTCTTCTCCCCTTACTTTATTCTTTCTTCTGATTCTCGTGCTTGGATTTTTAATCATGCTTTCGAATCTGTTCCTCATCTCCGCCTTGGCATCCGTTGCTTATGCTGCGTCCAACGGCCCATCCAAGCGGGCAACACCCGCCGACCTCCAGCATGCAAACTTCTGGTTCGCCTTGTAAGCAAACCCTCCTGCCACTACACATGCGAAACACTCATCATCTGTGGGCACGCAGCGGAGACTCGTACACCGCCCGCGGGTTCAGCACCACGGGTGCGGTCCCCGCCCCGGGCAACCCGATGGGCAACCCAGCGTATCCAGGCGCGACTGGCGTTGGCGCGAACTGGATCGACTTCAACACGGTCGAGTTCAACAAGTCGCTCATCCTGACGTACGACTACGCGGTCGGGGGTGCGACGATCAACGGGTCGCTCGTTCCGCCGACAATCAAGACCCGCGACTTCATCACGCAGGTGAACGACTTCGAGGGCCAGGTCGCGAAGAAGCCCGCGACCGCGCCGTGGACGAGCAAGAACGCGATGTTCTCCGTCTGGTTCGGCATCAACGACATCAATAATAGCTTCGAGAAGGGTGGTAACCGCAGCGCGTGAGTATTGGCTGTGTATATGCGCGAGGGTGTGCGGCGAGAGGGACGAGGGAGTGTCGATGCTGATCCTGGCTTGTCGCGGGGTAGGTTCTCGGACAAGCTTATCAACCAGTACTTCAAGCAGGTCCAGAGACTCGTAAGTCGTCTGTTCTCGTTTTTTGTCTGAAGAGATTTTACTCACTGACATCCTGTCGGTCATGCAGTAGTGCGCATACACATCCGTCCGCTGTGTCAGTAGGATGCCTAACACAGCCCTCACAGTAACTATGGAGCGCGGAACTTCATCTTCATTGGCGTCCCACCCATCTACCGTACCCCTCATGTAAGCGGTCTCCCCGACATAACAGCAACCATCCTCCATCCGCCGACCTTCACTTTTGTAGATGCTCGCGATGAGCCAAAGCACACGCGACCTCCAGAAGAGCGTCATGGACGGGTACAATCTCAGGCTCGCCGAGAAAGTGCACGCCTGGGCGAAGCAGCACCCCGCGGTAAGTTCCTGTCGGCTGTTCAGGACCGGTCATGGTACCGGCTTGGCTGACACCGTTGCGTAGGTCAAGGCGTATATCTGGGACGCGAACGTCTCGTTCAACGACGTCCTGAACGACCCGAAGAAGTACGGGTTCACGGACATCACCTCGTTCGGCAAGGCGGGCGACTTCTGGGCGAACGACTTCCACCCGTCGAGTGCGTTGCTCACGTCCTTGAGTTTCCTGTGCCTCTGTGCTGCTAGCGGCTGATCACGTCTCTGTTGCTTCCCTTTCCGTACAGGCAAGGCCCACCATATCTGGGCACAGGATGTTGCGACGGTGCTCAAGGATACCGTCTGGCTTTAGGAGGCGTTGGGTCTGAGGATCTGTTGGCGATTTTTATACCCCCGTAATGGCGTTCAGATTTTTTATTTATACGTCATGAGTGTGTTTTCGGACGTTGGTGCGAACGCCATTCAGATCAGCGCTTCTGGCCAAGGTCAGACAGTTCCCTCGCCATCTTTGTCCACATACACTCAGGCTGACCGAAGAACCAATTTAATCAAGGGCGAGAGCTTGAGTCAGATGCGAATGTCAGTGGTAACACCAGCGGAAGTTTGTGGCCGGCGCAGCATATTCCAGGGCAGAGACTTGAACCCCGCCGTCGACAAATTCCACTCAGATGGATATTCCTTCATTCAGCCATATTTGCCCTATAATCGACTGTTAACTTGATGGTTTGACTGGTATGTACTTGAACTCCATCTTAGAGGAAAGCCGAGGATATATTGCACAGGCGGCGTGACGGTGACAGGCCCCCTAATGCGAAGTTGTTGACTTCGGCGATTCACGCACCAATGCGCGACGTTGGTTCCTAGGTATCGGTGAGCGACAGCCTTCAAGTTTAACAACGGGTCGTGTCTCGCCCTCTGTGGTGTAGGCCATAGCAAGTTCCAAATAACCGGTAGGAGATGCTTTGGGCTTACGACGCTGTGGGTTTTGGGTTCAAGCCGATGGTAGAGGAGAAGATGAAGTTACAGAACAAGCTGGTGCGTGGTTCGCCCCTTCTCATAACGTATGACGAGTCCTCACCCGCCACATTGAAATGGTCAACACTTATGCGCAGAATAGTGAGAACCTACGACTACGACGCCCAGGGTGCCGCCGGGTCGCCAACATATTCCAAAGTTTGCATCAGGCCATCAACTCTGCCACACGGTTCTTCGTCCTGACGTTTCGAGCCATCAACGCATCATCCATCAGCGGTGCATGAGCCAGGGCCAGGTACGAACGACAGCAGCGGGTGAGTAAAACGGATTATCTGAACATCTTCCTCTGTTTGTATAAACCTCCACGAGCTCTCGCGACGGGTTCTTCGAGTTCCCAAACTCTGTGTTCTGTTTCTTCTTATACTCCAACCTTTTACTTCTCGTCTGTCATTCACTCTCTCAACTATGTTTTCAAAGCTCGTCCTTGTCGCGGCCTTCGCGTCCGCTGCGTTCGCCGCATCCAACTGCCCGAGGCGCGCGGCTGGCGACCTCAAGAACGCAAACTTCTGGTTCGCCTTGTAAGTTACAGCACTCTACTCTTCTCCCCCGACGCCGCCGTGAACCGGAGGCACTGACCCGCGCATGCGCACACACAGCGGCGACTCGTACACCGCGCGGGGGTTCAACACCTCCGGTACAGTGCCCGCCCCGGGAAACCCGTTCGGGAACCCAGCGTATCCAGGCGCGACTGGCGTTGGCGCGAACTGGCTCGACTTCGACACGGTCAAGTTCAACAAGTCGCTCACGCTGACGTACGACTACGCGGTCGGAGGCTCGACGATCAACGGCACGCTCGTCCCATCGTCGCGGGGCACGCGCTCGCTGGTCGTCCAGGTGAACGATTTCAAAGGGCAGGTGGGTAAGCGGCCCGCGTTCGCTCCGTGGACGAGCAAGAACGCGCTGTTTTCGATCTGGTTCGGCATCAACGACATCAACCTGACCTACAACAAGGGCGGCGACCGCGATGCGTAAGTGTTGCTTACTATTTTCTGGGATATATGCGCGACGCGGCATGGTGAAGGGGAGGCAAAGGTGGAGGAGTACTGCTGCTGATACTGGCTTTGCGAGGCAGGTTCTCGGATGTACTCCTCGACCAGTACTTCAAGCAGGTTCAAAGGCTTGTGAGTCGAGTTCCGTGTGCTGCACAGTGCACGCTGATGCTGACATGGTTACGGTCCTGCAGTAGTACGCACTCACATTCGCGGATGTGCCAGATGGATGACTGACTCGATCGCTGCAGTGATCTCGGCGCGAGGAACTTCCTCTTCATCAATATTCCTCCCATGTACCGGACCCCATTGGTACACGCCCCTCTCACTGCTAGTCATCCCCAGTGAATGTTCTCAACGCGGGTCGTGGTTTTCAGATGCTCAAGAAGCCGCTTAGCGTGCGTTACGTGGAGAAGGACGTCATTACCGGGTTCAACTCGAAGCTCGCCACCAGAGTCAAGTCCTTCGCCGCCAAGTACCCCTCCGTAAGTCCCGTCCCATCCAGTCGGCGTGGGCGTTAGCATCCCAGGAAATGAATCGACGCATTACCACACAGGCAAAAACGTACCTCTGGGACGCGAATACCGCCTTCCACCAGGTCCTCGACAACCCGAAGAAGTACGGATTCACGAACATCACCGGCTATGGCCAGCCCGGCGATTTGTGGGGTAACAACTTCCACCCGTCCAGTGCGTTAACGTCTTTGGAGTTCCGTGTTTCCTTGTATGCCGATCGCGTCCCTGACCTTACCTATGATGCAGGCCAAGCCCACCACCTCTGGGCGAATGAGATTGCTGCGCTGCTAAATGGCACCGTCTGGCTGTAGGAGGTATTTGTTCAGAGGATAATCTGTTGGGGTCCCAGATTCGTATACTCTCGTCATTAGTGCATTTTATTTACCTTTTGTATGCGTCCTTGTTCTTGGATGTTGGCATGCTCGAGAATGAGACCGCCTTGCATGCGTACTCATCCACCACACAGGAGTAAGTCGCTGTAGGCTCCTCGAAACTTCGAGCTTCTCTGCGTTTGCCAGTGTTTCTGAGAAGATGGATCAGACGGTACACGGAATCGCATCGACTTTCACGTCATAACCATACACAGGTTACGCGTAGCTACAAGGTACCAGAACGCAGTCTCAGTAGGAAGTGGACAGGGCGATGCATCAGACAGAGAATGTGATGGCTTGGATGGGGACCTGCACGGCCCCCTGTATGCTCAAGAGAAATCAGAGACTCAGATAGATGTTGCATTGTCAAGGCGGCGAGACTACGATTTCATTAGAAATTAAATCGGTAGGGTCTGAAGTTATGTGGCAAACGCTGGATGTGCCATTACTACGGTGAATGTGAGTTGGCCACCATGGTCTCGCTAAGTAAATAGCGGATATCACTTATCCTCTTCCTGACTTGTGGGCGCGCTCGATCCCCAGTACTTACTTGTGGCTTTCGCAATTGATCCCGATTCTGATGAGTTGTTGAACTCTCCGTAGACAAGTCTTGACTTTGGGCCCCTCTTTTGCAACTGACTGCACGCCCCAACGGAACGAGCCTCGACGACCTTAAAGGTGAAAACATTTAACGGTATAAGCGAGCTCATGTGGAAGAGACAGCCCTTACAAGTTGCGATGGATTCGTTCTCAAACACTTACATGTTCGAACGTCCCATGATGGACGCACGTCGCAGCAGCTACGGACGCACCGCCCCTGCACTGCCTCCTGTGTGTCTCATGTAGTCTGACGCTCGGCTGCTCTTCCTTGCACTTGACTGCCGACAAATTCACGAGATGCACAGTGATGCAGCAAAGTAGTGGATCTATCAGCCCCGCCATACCGCTTTACGTGGTCTCGTTGCGCACAGAGTTCGCGTCATCTGAATCAGCCATGGCGCAAGGTCCCCTAGGCACGCGCAACGTTAATCCACATGGGCCAGCGATCGTATAAGAATGCTCGAACCGCGGCCGCTGGTCCACACACGCCTCCCGAGGACTCGCGATCTTGGACCTGGTTCTTCGTACGACTGTTATGTTTTCGACGTTTAACTTTGCCGCCTCGCTGGCGTCCGTCGCCATCCTCGTCGCTGGCATTCAGGGCGCCCAGAGCAAGGCGACCGATCTCTCCCGCGCAAACTTCTGGTTTGTCTTGTAAGCACCCGCTTTTGACAACCATCTTCCCCGGGCGCGAATACGACGTACTCACCTGGCCTGCCATGTGCGAACGCAGCGGTGACTCGTACACCACTCGTGGGTTCAACGCCTCCGGCACCGTCCCCGCGCCCGGCAACCCACTCGGCAACCCCGCGTACCCGGGCAAAACCACCACCGGGGGCACGAACTACGTCGACGTGCTTACGACCGAGCTCAACTCATCGCTCGTCCTCACGTACGACTACGCCGTCGGCGGCGCGACGATCAACAAGACGCTCGTCCCGCCCGTGCACGCGTCGCGCTCGCTCATCATCCAGACGAACGACTTCCTGCAGGGTGCGGGCAAGAAGCCCAAGAGCGCGCCATGGACGAGCGAGAACGCGCTGTTCTCGATCTGGATCGGCATCAACGACATCAGCAACACCTACACCAAGGGCGGCGATCGCAAAGCGTGAGTGTTCCGTCTGTTGCAAGTGGGGGGGAAGGAGAACGAGCTAACCGGGTTACGGGGCAGGTTCAACGACGTGCTCATGGACGCGTACTTCGAGCAGGTCCACAGACTTGTGAGTCTTCTCCTGCCGCAGTCTCTGCGGGGTAGAAATTGATGCCGAGCTTCCGCCCTTGTAGTAGTACGCATTCGCACTTGTGAAGCTTCCCGTGCGTGATTGACGCAACTCTTGCAGCGAGGCTGGAGGGCGTAACTTCCTCTTCTCTAACGTTCCTCCAATGGAGCGTACCCCCGCCGTAAGTCCGCCGTCGCCCCGACGTTCCTTCCGCGTTGACGCCAACCATGCCCAATGTCCCTCAGAACCTCGGGAAGAGCGTCGCCACGCGGACCCTCGAGAAGGACACCATCATCGATTACAACCTAAAGCTCGTCGACCGGGTGACCGCCTTCCAGAAGAAGTACTCTGGGGTAAGTCAGATTTCGCTCAGCATGTTGGACCCGAGCTGAAAGAGGTTTTGTGTATGCGCACCTGCAGGTGAAGACCTGGGTCTGGCACTCGAACGGCGAGTTCGAGACCATCCTGAACAACTACAAGTCCTACGGCTTCACCAGCATCACGACCTGGGGCGGCGCCGGCGACTTCTGGGGCAACAACTACCACCCGTCGAGTGCGTCCATGTCTCTTGAAAGGGTTCCTGTTGTGTTTCTGCGTTAGCTGACCCCGTGCTCGCTCACAGGCAAGGCGCATACCCTCTTGGCGAAGGACATCGCCAAAGTGATGAAGGGAACCCGCTGGTTCACCTAAGTGCGTTTTGACCACCACCTGGCCTCGGGAGCGTCGCGCGAGACTTCGTGAGGTGTTTGACATTTTTAACTATATTTATGGGCATCCTTGGTTTGAAGTGCTTGTGCCTAATCTGATCCTCAGCGAGTTGTCCTGTCGAGGGGCACTCTTCATGTATCGCAATACAAACCACACTCGTTTCTCCACTACACATCACCAGTGTGCGTATCGACTCTATCGTACGGCTTCGAGCAATGTCGATGTGTTTCCATCCAAATTGTCTGTGATGAAGAGTAGTACGGAACGAAGTACGGGATGTAATCCAGTGCGAATAGTCTTGACGTGACTGAGAACGTCCCTTGAGCACGTTGAGTACAGAGTGTTCGAGCAAAAGCCAGGAAGCTACTACCTTGATTCGAAGAACATCTGTCGATAGTCCAGATGAAAGGGAAGGCGTTGGGAGGGGTTGCAGGCTGCCGTCGGCGGCAGGAGGGAGCACACATAGACGCCGAAAAAGAGCGGTGAGCGCACACCGGGAGACGCCAGCACGTTCCACCTCTCCTGGTCACCACCTCCGCCCTCCCCTCCCCCGCCCCCTCGCTAAAACATGCTCCAGGCCGCCTTCAGATCCCCAGCGGCGCGCAGCTTCGCCCACCAGTCCGTCCGCGCGTTGGCCTCCAAGCCTCCGCCCCCACCGAAGAACGCCAACGCAAACAGGCAGAAGCAGCAGCCTTCGCCAACGAATGCCCCGCCGCCGCCTTCTGCCCCTTCCGGAGCGGACCTCAAGGATAACACGCTGCCCCTCTCCGGTGGGTCTGTCGTCCCCAGCCTCGATTTTGACCCTGAGGGCCCGGAGCGGGAGGATGCCAAGCGCGAGCGGACAGGCGCGAAGTCGTCGAAGGACTCGCTGTCCAGCATCGAGCGAAGAAGACGGTTCCTCGGGCGCGTCTCGCTCGCGATGATCCTCGCTGGAGCTGGGGCTATGACTTGGTTCGCGGGACGGCCGTGGGAGGAGGACGAGATGCGGGCGAAGAGGATGGTGCGTCTGCTGGGACCTCCTCCGTGTGATGCGTGCTCACCACTAGGCGGCCCGACCACAGTCGTTAGAGGAGGCGATCAAGTCTTCGCGCTGGGATCGTACGAAAGCGCGGTTTACGGGGGTATTCGACGTATGTCGTTATTGTCTTGCGACCCGTTGCACGGCTGCTGATCGCGCATTTGAGGTAGACCTTCACAGAGCCGCTCTGGAACGAGCTGCTGCCTCCACCATTACAAGGAGAGATGTACCGACCGTATACACTCCTGGTCTCCGTAGACGATCTCCTTGTCACTTCGCAGTGGGACGTACGTACCTTTCGTTCGCGCGCTCGTTTGACAGCTGGAGCTGACGACCCCCCACACAGCGTCAACATGGCTGGAGGACAGCGAAACGTCCGGGCGTCGACTACTTCCTCGCATACTTGTCCCAATTCTACGAGATTGTTATCTTCACTACGCAATACCATTATGTATGTTGCCTCCTTCCTCCCTATAACTGTTGTCCATGCGCTAATTCTGTTTGCCGCCGCAGACTGCAATGCCCATCATTGACAAGCTTGACCCTTATCAATTCTACATAATCCATCGACTATTCCGCGACGCGTGCAGATCGGAAAACGGTGGCCAGCCAGTGAAAGATCTCGCATACCTCAATCGCGACCTTTCCAAGGTCATTCTCCTCGACACCCACCCCGAGCACGTCACCCCCAACCCCGAAAACGCGGTCATCATCCCCAAGTGGACGGGCGACCCCAGAGACAGAGGCCTTGTCGCCATGATCCCCTTCCTCGAGTGTACGTTGTCGCTTGGCGCGCCATTATTTGCTCCACCCCCTCGATACTGATGACGTGCTGCATTTTGCAGCGATCGCGATCTTCAAGACACCCGACGTGCGCCCGGTCCTCCAGGCGTATGAGGGCAAGAACATCCCGATCGAATACGCGAAGAAGGAGGCGGAGATGAAGCGGCAACATATCGAGGAGTTCGAACATAGCCGGAAGGGACTGTCGCGCGGCGGGCTGACGTTGAGCGGGCTGTTCGGCGGATCCGAGAAGGTGCGTCTTCGTCATTTCTTCGTCTCGTCCTTTTGCTTTCTCCCGCCCTTTGTCCTCAACCCCGCATTCACGACGAGTGGCTGACGCGCGTTATACCTTGTCCTAGCCATCGGCCGCGTCGGAGGCGCCTTTGACGTACCTCGAGCTGAAGCGCCACGAGGCGCAGCGGCGGTACGTCGAAGAGCAGGAATACCTCAAGCAGAACAAGCCCATGTTCGACAAATTGATCAAGGAGCAGGAAGAGGCGATGCAACGCGAGATGCCCAGTACGTTCTGGGGCGCGACGCAGGCGATCCTGACGGGCCCGCCTCCTCCTGGCGGCCAGCCTCCAGCGCAACCGGCGGCACCGGCAAAGTCGTCATAGGTTAGTTACCTCTCTTGCTGTGCTCGTGCAGTCGCGGGACTTGCACGGATACCTCCACCCACTATCCCGCGCCACGTACACACCACTCCGAATATTGTAATCAAATACTATTCGTAATTTCTAGACATCTATGCAACGAGTTCTGCTCCGTCCGCTACTGCAGCAGCCCTAAATTCCGAAGTGCCTCACTAGTCAAGGCAGCGATACCTGGGCCTCAGCATGATGGTATGGGTGTGCTGAGACACAAGTGGAGGGGACGTACCGGGAGGCTCTGAGCGTGCCGGAGGGTGAGCTGGTCGATGGCGTCGGCCATGGTCGCGACCGAGACGGCCGCTTCGCCCGCCCACTGGCGCATTTCGAAAAATGTGGGGCCCATGGGGTTGCAGCTGTTGCAGTAGTACCACCACAGATGGGGCTCTGCGAACGCTGCGGCGGTGCAGAGACGAACAAAAATAAATGTTTAATGTTTGAAACAACATGGAGAAACTTCAAGTCGGAAAGGACGCACCCATCGCTTGCTGGAGGTCTGCCTGTGCCTGAGCAGCAGCGCTCGATTCGAGTTGGAGGCGCTGGCGCTCTTGGCGGGCCCGGGCTCGAACTTGCTTGTCCTTGCCCGAGCACCAAGTGAGGTGCCGGTGGCGGGAGTAATACGGAACCTGCGCTAAGATCTCTCCGTAGACGGATATCTTCTCTTCATGTGATGGGAGCCTCCCACCGGCGTAGAGCGCTGCGTTCCAAGTCAGTAAACAGCCCGTGTGATGGCTGTCCAAATCCGGTAACGATACTCACCGTCTCTAAGCGCCTTAGCGCCTTCCGGAAGCGCACGGCGAGGCAGGTTCCTTGAAGGCATGCCGGGTGAAGAAGACATATTGGACAGTTGTGCACTCAAGAATAGATGCCTGTGGGTGAAGTTGGGACACTCTGAAGTGAAGGAGAGGTCACTGTGAGGAGAGATTTATAGCACAGTCTTGTGCAGCCTTTGGAAGGAAATTACACATTCACCCTCACTACCGGCTATATGCGTGACATTTGGTGGTCTAGCATCGAAGCAAAGGCACCCTTAGAGGCTCAAATGGCCGATCAAACTGCACAAATGGCCAGTAAGTGTATTAACTTGAATGGGAGGAGCGTGGGAAAATGTCCAGCTTCACAGAAGGGGGCCATCCTCTTCCATGCTACCCCCGCCCTGGCCCACATAAAATTAGGAAATTGACTAGACAGTGTTCCCATTGACGTAAAGAGACCGCTAGAAGTTTCTATCCCTGCCTTTAGTGCATAAAAAGTGCTGAGAGTGAGGATACACTTCCTCACCCCCATCCTCTCCCCTCTGCAACCTATTCCGAAGTGAGTTTTTGCTTCTCTAAATGGGAGCAGCAAAATCGCACTTCAATCCTTTTGCTCGAGGTGGACTGGGGGACATTACCCACTGTCTTAACGGGGTAGCCGGAAGGGGACGCAGCGGAGCGCGCTGCGCGAGAATGCTGTAAAACTGACGGTCCCGAACAGTGCGCGGACGGCCAGCTAGGTTCGAACACTAATGACAGCAGCGAAATTCATTTTCGTGTTCGGCCGCCCCGCTCGCCGTACGCCTGGGCCAGTCATCCCGCGATTTCCCCCCGAAGAACTTAAGGCGCGAGGGTGGCATGGAAGGCTGCCACTCCGCGCGGGCGGTATACGTTACTCTCTTCCGCGGGGCCGTCGAAGTTCTTCGGACGACAGCACGGTGACAACGGGCGCCGATTTCGGGGATTAACCCGGGCGAACGTGCTCGCGGGCTGTTCGGTTCCGTCCCATGCATCGGGAGCTTCGGTGGGCGCGATGGCACCCCCGCGCCAGCCAGGCGGAGGAAGCTGCGCGAGGCATCGATGCCGAGGATCCGTGCGCGAAGACGCCTCAAGAGGCATGTTACGTATATCCACACCCTCTGGTGAAGCCAGGGGCACAGGGGCACAGAGGCACAAGCGCGTCTCGTCGCGGACGGCGCGCAAGTGGATAGCGGAAGACATTGATCAACGATATGTAACAACATGGGGCGCGACACTGTAATTCCACTACGTATGATTGTTGCGCAACCCACCCCCCAGACGGGACGCGTTGTTGTACAATGGCGACGGCCGCGCGGAGACGCAACCTTCCGCCGCACCGGTGAAGTACATATGGTGCCTCGAGCTAGAGGCAAGAGGCCTCCCCTTCGCGGTATGGAAGAAGCCAGGCCCTGAGCGTCTCCAGATCACCTCACCCTCGCACCCGGACGAGTTTATTTTCGAAAGCGACTATCGCATTGCCAACCACTGTAACAACTCGAGCACGATCACTTTATTCATTCACAGACGTTCTGAGAGGGTACAACGAAACTGCCTTGCCAGTTGCGTGGCAGGCCAAACAAACAACCGGGTTTGTTGAAAACCTCGGTCTTCTAACCAAGCACGACTCATCGAACGACACTACGCGAACACCACGCCTCCTCCTTCTGCTTCTAGCCGACCACACCTTCACCAGATGCGCGTCTCCAAGAGGAGGTCAGAGCTCCCCTCGAGGCCGACGCACGCCTTGAGGAAGACCTCGAGCGCGTTGCGCTGGCGGTTGAGCGAGTTCACGACGTCGGTGCCGGGCTTGACGAGCGGCGCCTTGAGCATGTACGACAGCAGCGAGAGCACCGGGTAGAGCGGCTTGAACTCCTTGGCCCCGCTCGCGTCGCGGTACTTGACGCGCGTGAGGAGCTCCGTGAGGATCGCGAGGTCGAGGATGAGCGGCGTCGCGAGCAGCGAGTCCTCGCACTCGTTGAAGATGTTGATCGTCGAGCGGCCCCCGCAGAAGATCTCCGAGTAGTACTCGTCGATCGCGCGCTTCGAGTCGCCCACCGCCGGCACGTACTTGATCACGACGATGTGGTCCGGGTGCTC
>VJXU01001137.1:0-37426 GCA_008694245.1 Ganoderma sp. BRIUMSc
TTGCGCGCGCGCCCCAGCGGGCGGCCGTCCTTGTCGTAGATGAACTGCAGCCAGACCGTGCACGTCCACGCGCCCGTGGTCCGCCGGAGCCGGCATTCCAGCGCGCAGCTGGCGGACGCCCGAGGGTTATCGTGTCAGCTTCAACTTGCGGAGGGAGGGCACGCACGACGGACGGATGAACGTACCGAGTACAGGTTCCGTTGCCTCGGGGCAGCGTGATGCCCGTGGTGCCCTCAATCAACGACGACTTGCCACAGCTTTGGGAGCCGACGACGAGAATCGTGGGCAGCGACACGTCTACGCCCGCTCTGGTATGGTACGGTTCGAGGTTCATGAGCGATAAAAAATGAGGACAAAACTAAGGAACTACGCACCCGGTCTCTGCAAGCTTACTGATCAAGTCGAGTTTCGTGCGCCTGTCGGATGCCCCGCGCGAGTCGGGAAAATCGAAGCCTCCATGAAATTGATTGTACGATGCCTGCATAGCGAGAGAGCGTTGGGGAGATGATGTCGATGCGAGGTTGGAGGTTGGAGACGTGGTGCTGGTGGCGCATCCCTGCCTATATATGCCATGGCGGTCTGCGTGGCGTACTTCAAGGAAGGCTGCGGTGAGTGCTCACTCTGTGCAATGCGCCAAGGATCGCATACTGCCATCGCAGATCATGAACGTAGGAGAGTTGCTATACACGGCTCAATGGGCGATCGAGCTCAACATGCGGATACCAGGACGCTTACTTCCTCGACCACCAGGCGCATGCCTCGCACTCGGATGGTTCTACTGCGGCGTCGCTCACACACGCCGTCCTCTGCGGATAGATATTGAGGTGGGGTGCGATTGAAAGGCGACTATATGCGCTCACGAAAATATTGCTTCATCGCCATGGCACATTGATACAATCTCGGTGCCGCTGCTTGACTTGTTTCGTGTAACCGCGACATCAATTTCTCCTTCCTCAGATCGCAGAACGCGTGAGATGCTCTGTCACATGCTACAGCACGAAGAAGGTTCAGCAAGTACAGCATAAGAACCATTCAGCCCAACGTCCAGCGGTTCTGCACAGGAAGAAGACTTACGTCTCTTGACCACACATTTCCGTTCTCACCGCCGCGCTCAGTTCCTTCGAAACGGTCTCCGGACCACCCTCCCGGGAACAAAAGGCCGCGAACTTCTATGTTCGTGCTATAGCGATCGTCTTCACTGCCGTGGGATGCAAGTGGAGGCACAATCAGTGCCTCTGTAATCGCATAAAACAGCACGGCTCCGTCGCTGGGGACACGAAGCACAAAGCGTCTTCAGTGAGAGGAGCAAAAATGGACAAGACCACAATGCAACGCACCCTCGTCTCGAGCATGCTGGAAGACGTTGCGTCCCCGATCCAACCACACGCCGGGTGGTAGCATAGAAGGACCGGATAGCCCGCGGCTGCGGCCCAACGATGCCCCCGCCGCACGATTGGGTTGCCTCGCCATCTCCAGGCGCTCGCGCTTCTCCGTCGGACCCTGCCTGTGCATTCCTGGACCCAATGGCGTCCTTGGTGGTGCGATAGATGCCAGGACAAGGACCTCGACCTGGTGAGGTTTTCTGCGTGAGCGACCACAGGAAGCTACGCGCATATACCGATCAGACAGGCGACGATGGGAAGCGTAGATGCCCTTGCCTCGGAAGTTCGCACGGATCCTCGACATCGCTTGCACGTACAGGCCAAGCCCGGCAGGACCTTCCGAGCTGGGAGCTGTACGAGCAGAGCATCGTTCATAATCCGGAACCATTTAACAGCGTGGCTTGACAAGACGAGCCCTGCACGACGTGCACGAGGGCCGACGACCGAGGCCTCAATCGGCGGTCTCCCCTTGCAGCAACAGGGGAACTCCAGCGTACATGTATGTCCCTCGGCAGGAACGATAGCGGGCATAGAGCCTGCCAATCGGGGCCTGGGTTCCGACGGAGAGCGACGAGAAGGGCTGCGCCAACCACCCGACGTCGTTGAGCACGCTTAGTGCGCACAAGAAGCTTGTGAAGGAGACGTACAGCGTGCCAGCGGGGTCACTGCATTCCCCACTGGGCACTGCCGATGGTCCCCTTGACGTCACCACGGCAGAGTCAACGGCGGACACCCACGGGAAACGATCCGGGGGACTTCAAAGTTTCAAGGTTCAAAGAAATCGGGCATAAGACTCTATAGCTCGAAGATGACGGAGACTGAGAGACGAGTGGCGCACAGTGGTAGACGATTGCGGGAGCTTGGCCGCAGGATAAGGACAGGGATTATGCATTGTGGTTCACTTACCGAGTCGCCGAGTTCCAGACACCAGCTCTTCCTTCAAGTCTTCGCCATTTCCCATCCAACCCATGCGCGTGAGGTGCGGCGACGGACCGTCCACATAATGGAGATGCCTTTCATGCTGCTTGCATGGGGGCGACAACCTATTTCTACAGCATCACTCAAGGAGTAAATGTCAGTGACTATCTTTCCCAAAGGCACGGCTTACCGCACCACCGAATGCGAGTCACCAGGACAGCCCCATGTAAGTCGCCGTTACTAGATGTTCAGCAACTGACGCGTGGCTTATGCAGGGGTGCTTCAATCCACGTAGTTCGTAGCATTGCGGGAATGGACGGCACGGAGCTGAGGATGTTACAGTTGCTAACGAGGAGACTGAAAAGGTCCAAGTGCGACCTGGCGGCCGCGCTGCTAGTATTCGGCCACTAGGCGCCGTCAAGGCACTTCGGCCCGGCCGCCAGAGAATCGGCGCATTGCCTCGGCTTTCTCCGGATATTGATTTGTTTTGCAGCAACTTGATGACTTGTAATGACGGCTTCCTTAAAGGAACCATAACCAACAAAGTTGCCATCCATAGAACCTTTACTGATACTGCCGTTTTCAATGGGTCGATATACGTCGACTCTGAGGCCGGGGAGAGAAGCTCAAATTAACATTCCGGGTCCATTGTTCCATTGTGGTACATAAGCCTGAGGGCGGGGTCACGATGGTGAGCGGCGAAACAGGAATGGGACGACTAAGGTGAGAGCTTCAAGCTATCGTACAACAGACTCGGGTCGTACCATCCTACATACATCAGGAATCCGTCCGGTACTTACCTGGGTTGCTGCCCGTAATTATAAAAGCTCACGGTTTGAGCGGGCTTGCAGTGGGGATGTTTGAGAGCGCCACCCGGCGAAGTTCTGGTGGAACAGTGGAGGAGTCACACCCTTAACGTCCTCCAATGAGCCGGGAATGAGAATGGATATTGCGGATGGAAGCCGATGCATACACCAGAGATGACCGGATCGATACTCGAAGCTCAGCGGTACTGCGTATCTTGGGGGCCGGACGGCCTACAATACAGCATGCCGAACGCATCGAGACCGATGATTCAATCTGCGGCCTTCCTCACAAACACCTTCGCTCTAATTCTATGAGGCTTCTGCCAGGTGCGTAGGCTCTACACTACATGCGGAATCTGCTGCCAAGTCACGGAAGAATGGCTGCGCCGAGCAAAATGTGACTGTTGGACATCAGTAAGTACTGTAGCAGCACTAAGGGACGAGGCACCAAGGTTGACGTCAAACGGATACGTATCGAGACGACGAACTTTCGGATACAACTACAACACGAGCTTCTTCAACTACAACTCGAGCTGGGAACTCTAACTAGCACATGACTAACTTGAACGACAACGCAGGCAACGAAAGCACACCACAGTGTCAAGGGTTGTGACTCGTCTTGGTCTGACACCCGCTGCGACGACCTACTCGCTGCCAGTGAGTTACTTACTTCTCTTCGGTGGCAGCTTCGGTAGCGTCCTCAGCAGCGGCTTCATCCACAACGGCTCCTCCTTCGATTTCCGGCAGGGGTTCCCTCACGATAGCCTTCATCAAGACCTCGTCCGAGTTCGCCTTCTGCTGCGCGATGCGCTTCTCGATCACCGGCTGCAGCTCCTTCTGCTCCTTGATGACGTCCGCGAGGAAGCTGCCGGTGAGGGTGTTGTAGATGCCCCTGATGTACTCCACGCGCTCGTTCCTCTTGGCCACCACCTGGTTGTACGGGTCCTTGTAGATGCTCGACTGGTCGGAGTAGCGCGCGGGGACCTTGTCGCCGTTGATCGCCTGGTCATTGGCGGTCGAGGACAGCTTCGAGTAGCTGTCCGCCCACGAGTACAGGCGGTAGGTCATGTTGCCGACCTTGATGTACTGCGTGCTGACGCTGGAGATCTGGCCGAGGCGCAGGTTGCGCACGCGGTTGTCCATGTCCGTCACCTGCTGCAGGCCCGTGCTGAGGTACAGTGCGAGGGCGAGCGTCTCGGGGAGGAGGTGGAAGTTGTCGAGGTCAACGCGGTCGAGGAGCTCGACGGAGCGCAGGTTGAGGATGACGGAGTGCATATGGAGGAGCAGGACGTGGCCCTGGCCGATGAGCCGGGCGAAGAAGTTGTAGTCGTCGACGTGGAGCGTGTTGTTGGTGAAGATCCAGGCCAGCTTCTGGAGGCTCTCCCAGACCGCGTCGCCCTCGCTGCGAATGTTGTTGTACGTCAACGTGAGGGAGCCGCTGCCAGTGATGTCCGCCTTCCTGATGCTTGAGCGCGCGGTGATGGAAGGCAGGTAGACGTCGTAGAACCTGCCGCGGGCGGTCTGGATGCGGGCAAACTCGTTGCCGGCGAAGAGCTTGACGTTCGCGGATTGGCTGAGACGGAGAGCATCGGCGAGGGTGATGGTGGCTTTCGCATTGTTGGCTTCGTAGTAGGAGTAAACGGTCCGCCCGATCTTGATCAGCGTTCCGATAGCAGAGATGACAGCGGAGGCCATAGCGATGACGATCTTGGATAAATTGGTCAGACTCATCATAGCGACTGTTCATTGAAATACGCACATATCTTGTAGCAGGGAAGGTGAAGCACACCAAACTGAGAAGTTCGGAGCCAGGAGTGCTGGGGACATGATGCCTCGGTCAGATGAAAGTACGTAACGTAAATCTTGGAGGGGATGACACACTATAGGCGGGGTCAGACAAGTACGAGGGTAAGGAGCGATGATTGCGAAGCGAACATTATATCCCTCGAGGGTTCAGCCACTGGTGGTACTATACAGCATCGGAAGGTTGCCGTGAGCTACCGTGAACGGCTCGTTGACGAAGCTCTTCGAATTCCATGCTTCAAGTTCGGAACGCTGGAAGCTTGACAGTCCTGAGAGCCTGGAACATGCTGGAGGGGAGCACGCGTACTGACCATCACCATGACTTCGGCCACTGGTAAGGAAATAAGGCGAGAGATCCCAAGAGGATGGGAAATTCTGAAAGGCATCCCAAGGCAGCGAGATTGGGATGCGCTCCAGGAAGCCATTGTTTGGCATTATTTGTCTCCCCTCCGAACTGGGCGCTCGCCGTCCAGCTTTTCCATTGTTTCCATGCTTGTTTGACTGTAAACAAATTCCTATGTGACACGATTCTTAGTGGAAAACCACGATGCGCACTGGGCCCGCATGGCTCACATTTCGAACCGACATTCCCTTTTGAAACCCCCTACTTAATCGCTACCTCGATCGGTGGTCCACGCCGGGTAAGCACTGCTCAGGATACTCGCAATTCATGAAGGGGTTATATCCTTCTGCCCATTCTCGGGAACCTCACGGTAATGCCCTGTCAATTCTATGCCTGGAACCCACCATCCGTATCCTAGGAGTAGCTCCGACTTGAGTGCCGTCCACCACGACGGCCGAACTTGAAATGATGGAGATGTGCAGGTGCATGAAGGCGGAGCAAGCTGGCAGAGGGGTCGCGGCCGGGGGTCCAGACATTCTCGAAGTGTTTTACAGAGAGCGAGTCAGAGAGGTACTAGGTGGAGTGTAGATGGAGGAATGTGGGTGAGGATGTCCGGCAGAGCGTTCCGACTGTCGATCTGCGCTCAAAGGTTGAGGGTAGGTGGCCATCGGGATGGATGAAGGAAAGGAGATGATATCCGGTGAGTGCGAGCTCGTGCACATACTTAATCGCGGAGATATTGCCCGACATCAAGGATAATGCAACGAGATTATAGAGGGACGTTGTGTCATGCAGCTGGACTCTGTAGAATAGCGTCCTCAGGGAGCGCACACGGCAAGTTCGGCAGACAAGAGCGCAGCTATGGAGGGTTGTGATGTTACTGAGCGCGTCGTCATTGAAGGATGTGAGTAGCATGTCGAAGATTTTTTCGATGGGGACATGGAGGGCGAATGCTGCGATGGAATCTGCACCAGAATCGGGAGCGAGCGTGGTTTCCATGCAGACACAGACGTTGAAAAAAGTATTAGTGCAATGAGAGGAGGAGAATGGGGGTGGGCGGCGGCCAAGCTGGTAGCGGGAGGCAAGTTCACTGTTCCAAGTCCTGAAGTGTGCGTGGTCGGTATCAGATCCCTATCTGACGCGCACAACATAAACAAGCTGCGAACGCGGGACCGAGTACATGAGGCATCGCACGCACAGCCTGATTCACAGAGAAAAACAAGAAGCACGCCTGATCATGAGCCAGTCGCATGAGCCACAGGCGCAAGGCACCTACGCAGGGTGGGACAAACAGACTGAAATTTGAGGCTGAGGCACTCGTGCCTAAGTGGTTAAAGCCACGCCTCATTGAGCTGCCTCCTCGCCATCTCCAGCCGCTCGCGCTTCTTCATCAGCTCCTCCCTCCGCTCCGCGACGTGCCGCGGCTCCTTGATGTACTCGGCACAGTGCGCCACCGCATCCGCGCCCCCAATCCCCAGCCCCTTGCGCAACGCGTTGTCCAGCGCCTGATCGCGGTCGAGCCCGAGCACGAGCTCGTAGTCGATTGTGTTCGGGATGTTGTCGATGAAGCGCTTGTGCGCGACTGGCAGCACCCGGCCGCAGCGATCAGATTCACATGCACATACCCGAGTCGTAGCTCGAACTGGGGGCCTAAGGCTATATAGGAGAGACGGGGCGGACGTACCTTGGAAGTACGCGCGGACACTCGCCATGATCTCAATGGCAGGGTCGTACGGGTCGGGCGGAAGGAGCTTCGCCAGGTCTCCCGGCTGCGTCCCGAGGATCCCCATTTCCGTCAGCCCAGCGAGCACCTCGCACACCGTGTTTTGGAAGTCTTCGAGCGACTGGTCACGAAGCCGGCTCGTGAGCGACGCGCGGGGGTTGTCGTCGTCGGCCTCCGCCTCGATGGGCCGCCATCCCTTGTAGTGGCTCAAGAACTTCGCGTGGTAGTCGGAGTAGTACGCCTCGTTGAGAGTGCGCGGGCGTGCCTCGAGGGCGATGAACCACCGGATCCGGGCGAGCGTCTGGTCAGCAGAGGCGGCGAGGAAATCGGTGGTGATCGTTCTGCTCTTCAGTTGTGAGAAAAGTGGGCACAACGTTGAAAATGCTCGAGGTACGCACGTAATGCGGCTCTGCAGCAGCGGGTACTGAGCGAAGTGTCGCATCACTAGGCGCTTCACATGCCTCGTCAGGATGTCGTGCACTTCGCGGAACAACGTCTCCGCGGGGCCCTGCCATCCGGAGATGATTGACATGATGTACTCTTGCGTTACCACGAAGGGGATGTGACCTGGAAGCTCCCGCGTCCTTGTTCTAGATGTAAAAAGAAAAATCAAGAGTTAGATCGTAACAGTAATTGATGATAACAGGGTTGTCGCGTACTCTCGCGCGCGGTCCATGACATCGTCGATGAAGATGGCGTGATCGTCGTTCTCGGGAGTGAATGTGTACCCTTCGTTCGACAGGAACGACGGCGGCACAAACTTGTGAGCGCTCGGGTTGCGCTTCGCCAAGCTCCGCTTGTACGGTCGGAAGTCAGGCTCTGTGGCGCGGATGGCCTTGCGGAATACGTCACACGCAGGCCGAATGGACTGCAGAAGGCCATCGGCTTTCGTCGTTCCCTCGATATAATTCGCGAGGCTCTTGGAGAACGTGGAAAGGAGAAAAAGAACTTCGGACAGCACGTCCGAGGAGGGCGGCTTGGGAAGTTCGGTGAGCCGCCCGTCAGTGGCAGCCAGGAGCTTGTGTAGCTCGTCTTGGATGTTCGGGAGCCTGTGGAGGTAGTTGGCGTCAGGATCCCGGCAGATAAATGCAGCTCATCACAAACCTGCGAGAGATACAGTCCGAGAGGACGTCGCTGAGACGGTCCACGAGTTTCTGCGTTCCGAGCCGGTTCTGGTACTCGAGGTCGAGTGCGTTCCACGGCGAAGTCGTCGAGAAGAACTCGCGCTCCTTCTCGCGTGCTTCCTCCCACGTAATGCCCGAAGCGATAGCGCGCGAATCGGGCTGCTTCACGCTGAACCAGCCGTGCTCGAGCGGCTCGTCCTGGTTACGGATGTAGCGCAGCCAGCCGCCCTCTTCGCCGGCAGGAATGCGATCGGGCTTTGTGAGCACGCCTGAAGGAAATGATCATGAGTGCGCGAACAATGTAGTAGTGAACGCAACGGTGGAGATCGAACCTAACGTCCGCGACCCCTCCGGGTCGTACTTCTTCGCGAGCTGGTGTGCGCCCTGGTTCTGGAAGTCGGCTGCGACGCGCAATCTTAATCTCAAAAACACTAAGCTCGACTGGAAGTAGGAGACTTACTTTCGCACGCGACTGTTAAGAGGATGATGCAGCTGGGCTTGGAGATGTACATCGACACCAAGTTCTTGACCAAGTCAATGTCGCTCTCGTTTCCCCCCGTGCCGACGCTGGCGATGAGCCCTAGTATACAGAAGTGAGCACAAGCTCGCTCCTCGGATCATCCGCGCGAAAGATCAGACTCATACCGGGCAAGTCGCAGAACGATAAGTCCTGCACATCGTCGCCGCTGATCTGAAGCGAGACCGAGTTCGTGGAGAACGTAAGCTCGCGTCCCACCAGCTCGGGATCGTCGTCATCGAGGAAGTGGCGAGGGTCCGTGCTGGGGTTCAAGATGGCGCGCTGGGCCCGTCGGATCCTGTCTTCGACCTCGTCCTTGTCGTAGATGACGTCGCCAAATGGCTCGTTCCTGGGGTGGCCCAGCGGCTTCCCGTCCTTGTCCGTGAGGATGTGGAGGGATACGAGACACTGCCATTTCTGTTTGGAGTACGACAGGCGGCACTCCGTCGGACAGCTGAAAGGTGATATGATATGAGCGGTGTGCTGGGAGGGAAAGAAGGCATGGCTGGTACGGACCGCGTGCAGGTCCCGCTAGCGCGGGGGAGCGTGATGCCAGAGATGGCCTCTATCAAGGAGGATTTTCCTGCGCTTTGTGATCCAGTGACGGCGATGACAGGGAGGTCGATGTCGACCTGGACGCTAGAAATTGCGGGACATCTCAGAAGGCGAGGTATGAGGAGGGGACGCGAGCAACGTACCCTGTCAAGTGGAGCGCGTTCACGATGTCGAGCATGCGCCTCCGGCGGGACGCATACACAGAATCGGATAGCCCTACGCCGGTAGGCTGGTCAGAGGACTCTGGGGAGGACAGCATTGGTGGAGGAGGAACGTTGAAGTCAGATGGAATGCGCGGTCGGCTGAATATAAGACATCGCCGTACATCCGGCTTCTTGTATCTGGAGAAGCATATAATTCAATGAAGAAGCGCGAATTTTACCGCAGCACGATCTGAAAGCCCATTTCCTGCCGCAGCACCAAGCAGAAGCAGGTTCGCTGTTACGTTGTCGGCGCGCCGATGGGAGAATATGGACACGTGTGGGAGGGTGTAGAGGGAGCGTCGGGGAATTGGGTCTCACAAAAGGACTTGTGCTACCCAAAAAGCCTGCGTGGACCATTCCTCGCCTGACGATGGCATGACCTTCGGAGCGGCAGCGTAAGGGGTTTCAACGGGAGTCCAGGCCGGCGACAAGTCTTCTTGCTAAGAGGCGAGTCTCGCAACGCGAAACAACCCTAGCACCTATTGTAAATAGTTGGTCTCTTTTCTGGTCGAGTTGCACATTGGGGCCTGCTGCGTTGTTCCTCGCCCTATCATAGCCACCGGTACTCTGAAAGCTTCCCTTTAACTTCGGTATGTGGCCAGGCGATTTTGGGAATACTCACTTCGCGATCCCTTCCACGATCCTCTTTGCAGTGCTGTCTGCCATTCCCAGAATTGGGCTCTCCAGCATTGCCGGTGCGAAGGAGCGGCAGCTTCCGTACCGCCGGAACATCTGACTGCATACGGGAGAGTCTTCAAGAAGCGAAGGTGACATGTTGCGCAGTACGCGGTAGACCAGACAGCGTGCGGTCGGTGTGTATGTACGACATCCGCCAGCAGTCCGTCCACGCTTAGTCCGAACAGACATCCGCCGTGGCGCCTGAACCGATGCAACATGTCCAGCGCGCTTCGGGTTCTAAACCCGGATATCGGTTTTCGGACCGGGCTGCACTGCAACTGCGGCAACGTCGTCGAAGGGACTGAAAGGATACAGGCCCACATATCCTGCCGACCAAGGGTGTGCTCGAAACGCGACGTGCCCCACCCTCGGCTTCGCTGAACCACAGGGAATGGCGGCGCCGATAGGCGTTTCGAAGACGACTTCAGCGGGAACCTGCTAGCTCCGCACTTAGCTCGAGCTCGTCAAAACGCAAGATCGGCGACGACGCCATGGTCCAAGTGGAGCCACCGAAATGTATATAGGGAGGGCGCCCTGTCGATGGTAATGGATCAACACCATCCACGCGCGTACGCACGTAGCCAACCGCAATCCACTCACCATTCGTCTGACAAAACCATCAGCGCCATCAGCATCATGTTCGTGCCCAAGCTTGCTGCCCTCTACGGCGTCCTCCTCATTGCTGCGACGGACGCCTTCCCTGGCAGTAAGTCAGAGGCGGATGTCTTTTGCTTCCTAAACCGAGACTCACCGACTCTCGTCCACAGTGATCCCCAACCACGCGCGCCAGGACGCGCCGATCAGCGACACCCAACCCATCCGACTATCCTCTGTAAACGAGGGCCCGACTTCCTCCCTGCTCGTGCATACTGTCCCCCCGTCCCTTGCCGTAGATCCTCCCACCTCTACTGCCTCGAACTCTTTGCTGTCCGCGCCGACGACAACCGTCCAGCCCGATAATGCTAGCGGCAGTGCGACCATGTCGACACTTGGTATCCCAACTGCAACAGGTGGCGCAACAGGAACTGTCCACACGCCGGAGACGGCGACAGAATCGCTAGGGACAGTCACGCATATGTCTCCTAGACGACCTTTCATGACGGCGTAGAGTGTAAACAGCACGACGAAGACCGGCCTGGAGCTGGAACGGACTTATGAACGGCGAATCATCATGTGCTAGAGGGACTTGCAGCCAATACCACGGACGCTCGCGCTTGTATTTGTATTGAAACTTGAAGCAAGGATCATTATCATTATTCCGACAAGATGAACCAGAATGATCGGAAAGGCAGGAACATACATTAGCGTGGATTTTCTACGCCTGAGCCTCGACGTGAAGCACGGGTCCATGCGCGGAGTGTTCGTTTCCTGGCGCATATATAAGCATTGGAATGGACTCAGCAGAGGAGACGCGCATACACCACCTGAAAAAGCCTGGGAAACCGACGACCACCTTCGAATTACCTTGCTTGACAAGGTTTCTCGCAAAGCCGGTTTTCAACCTTTAGAGCGTCTATCAAAACATCAATAAACAATATCGACTCTCGAGCGCTCTTGCCGTGTTGTCCCTCCTGTTACAAAACAATCTCGAGCTCACTCTGAAGTTTGTTGGGGGCCCGAGAGCAACGCCGTGAGGGGTGCGCAGACTCGGTTCAACAAAAACACATCATTTCGTCAAGCAAGGTTTCCGCCGGCGCAGCCGGCACTTCCGAGTGTATCTGGGCAGCAAATTCAACTCCTGGCGGCATCCATCGTACCAACGTTTGAATGCCAAGAGAAAGGCGATATTCCGGGCTGATATGGAGGAAATATTCAGGATTGGGTTCGTGGGCCTTTCATCGGGAGAAAAGCAAACTCGACCTACATTGCAGAACACATGCAGCTCTGCGACGAGGACGAAGCGGCTCGGAAGAGGACTCCACGAATTCAAAGCTCATCGTGTTCATGTGGCGGCTTCAGAATCGCCCCAGAAATGTTCGAAAACCAGGCTCGTTGGTCCTTCGGCGACGCCCAGTCGGTTGTATTACCTGTTCAACAGGCCTCGGTTCGAGGTCGCGTGTAGGCCAAAATCAAGCAACGGACGCACCGCCAAAGAACGTCTGCATATGCAGTCCTTGCACGCGGCCATCCGGGCTCTCATCGGTGCGCAGTTCGAGCCCAGAAGTGTGCAAGACAGACTGTCCGTCGATGTAAACTTCGATTTCTCCTGATGAAACGTGTTTTGAACTGCAGAGTACGACAGAGAGGGAAGGTCGGAAACGGACGTACCATCTCGTTTTCCAAGCCTGTTCATCCTTACACGCTGCGTAACCCGAGTCCACCGTCCGGGAGTAAATGTGAAGGCACCACGACCGACGGAGAAGCCATAGTCAGGATGCTGAATGGATTTTGGCGGGACGAGGAGCAACCGCTCTGTGTTCCGTTCCGTCTGAGGGAGATACGCGTACAGTTCGCCGACCGCGTCTTTGCTGGGGGGAGGCAAAAAGATGGAGGGAACGCGCATATAAAGAAGAAAATATGAACACTTACCGCCACATCAACCGGAGATTGAAGCACCTGCAGCGGTCTGTCTGCCGCCCTCCAGTGCATCCATACGCGGAGTCTCCAGTCCCGCCGTCTCCTCGCGCATTCAGGAACCTCTGAAATTCAGAAGACACGGGAGAACTCACATATTCCTGGAAGTTTCCCTCCCTTCACGAACTCGAACCCTTCCTCGAAAAGGACGCTATACCCGAGCACAACCTCGGCGTGCCCTTGCAGCTCTTTCAACGCGTCGGCAAAGTGCGTCGTTCCGCGAAGATAGAACCCAAAGCCTCCGTGGGGGCTCGTCTTGTTCCCTGGGTTGATGCTGCCCTCTGGAAAGACAGCCTCCCACGCTTGAGTTGTCGCGTCGCCTCCGGGGACAGGGACGGGGGGGATGACGAGTTTGTGGGTTGTGCTCGAGGTCACCCGATGGACTCCTAGTTCCTTGTCGGCCAAACTGACGAGGGCGAGAATGCTGTCATCAGAACTTGGGTATGTTGTAAATCCGGTCGATATTCGGGGGGTAAACAAGTGCGTCATGAGTATTGATGGTCGTGGATGGCAGTCAAGGCGTGGTGGCGCCTGAGTCGATGCAGCGCCGAGCGGTTCTACTCGACGCCATCAACAGCGAGCCCTAAACTAGGGTTCTTGGCCACGGCTGCTCATTCTTAGGTGCTTACGTTGTCGACCCTCTGTGTATGTTCGAAGCATATCGTATCCTTGGCTATGTCTGTCGTCGAAGAGCTAGACTTGCATGGTAAACAAATCCTTTCTAAACGCTACACCATTACTTGTTTAATGTTTCCGTTTCCCCTCTGTTTTCATCTCCCGCCCCGTCTGCGCTCCAAGTCCATTCTCTACGCTGGCACTGGGATGGGCATACCGTGCACCCATAGTGCGTCACAGCCTCTCCTCATATCAAGACATCCAGCGATGTGCGTCCCACCTTCTCATACGGGAATCGAAGAGCCGGCCTGTCCAAACTGAAGTTCATCTCGTCCGCCTCGGTACGCACTTCAAGTTGAAATGTCCCGCTGTGAGCTGACCTGGCTGGAGAACGGCAGGAAGGAAACGAACTGACCGTACTTGTCCAAGAACGCGAACTGATCCCGCATGCGCGTGCGCCGCAGCTCCCACATCAACGATTCCGCCTGGTCCAGAAACGCGGACGCGTCGTCTAGCGGCACCGAGATCCCGAGCTTTTCGTTCTTGTGCCCCCACCCGTCTATGCCGACGATGAGCGGCGCGATGGCGAACAACGAGTGCGCGAAGACCTCGAGGTCGTCGAGGACGCTGTCCGTGATCCACAGGAAGCGCAAGTGTGTGTTGGGCCGGAATGAGGGAAGGGATGTCGTCAACCAGACGTCGTCTATCCGCGTATCGAGGGAGATACTGAGATGTATGAGCTCGGGGCACTTCCACACGAGGTATCCAACACCCGCCCATGTGACTTCAGAGAGGTTCACGAAACCCCAGCTGTCCATGAACAAGAGCGAAATTAACAAGGGCCATGAATCTGCGATGGCTTTGAGGTCGCTGTTATCGATGTCGACGAGAAGGGGTGTTTCGATGGTGAAGCCTCGCATGTTCGGAAATCGCAAGAGTGGCTGCAGGTGATCGAGATGGAAGGCATCTTCGTCAGAGAAATCCCAATCGCGGTTGTTCGGGCGGTGGATCTCGACGACATGGAGGGTCTCCAATGAACAGTGCTTGTGGAGCATCGCAAAGAGGTCGGCGATTTCGGACGGAAATACACGGTCCGTGAGGTGAAAGATTGCTATGGTTAATCGACACGTGTGCATCATTTGAATGAGCGTTATACAAGGGATCAGTGAGGGCACCATCACTGAGAGAATCTGTAGAGAGGGAAAGGGGTAGTGGAATGAAGCGGTGTGGAGGAATCCCAGATCCTCTGAGATTTCCTCGTCCATGCGTAGGCGGACCTCCCGGAGGAAGGGTTGTCGAGAGAGATGTTGAATAAAAGGTATTGACCACGGTTCAGGATTGGAGACGTTGAACGATTCCAACATAGGGCACTGAAGCGCAAAAGTAACGGCGGCGTCGATTACGGACTTCGGGTGACTAGGATAAATCTCCAGCTGGGTCAACGTCGGGCAGATGTCGTGGAATGACATGATTTGGGATGCTAGACGTGATTCCATAGCCCCCGAATTCTCCTGCGGTGCTGCATCGTATCCAATGGCTAGACGAACGAGATTTGGCCCCAGGAATAAGGGAAGGAGATGCGTATACAGCCAGTCATCTCTGTTCCACCGTAGCGAGGTGAGGTTGGGCAAAAGCCAACGCTGCTTCCGGGATAGCGCCAGACAAGCGACGACGCCGAACGTCACTCGCCGCCTGACATACACATCCCAAAGGTTACAGTGGTTGTGAGCATGGCGGTCTGCGAATTCAAACCGCCAGTGTCCGAGTTCCTTGATGCGATGCGAGTAAAAGTCGAACCTGGCCCATTCGGAACTCAAAGGAAGCCTGAGGAGTTCCTGGGAAGGGCGAATTATCAAGGTATTACGCCACAATTTAGACATTACTAGTACCTACAATTTCGTATGCGGGTTTATGATGATATTCTCCGATGATCTCCTCTTCCCAACAATCTTGCGGGAGAGTCCGAACAAGTGGTCCTAGGCTCATCTGTGATTTCCACAGGACGTTCAACGTGGGCTCCATGAAATCCTTGCACGTTACCGCCAAAGCTGCCAGTGTTGGATTATGGTGACAGGACTCATGGTACCCATGAAAGGGATCCGGGTTGGGAACCTGAAGGTTGACAAAATCAAGGATATTGAAGAAAATATCTGCCATGGAGAAGACAGGATGCATAGTAGCCTGAGGGAGAAGAAAGCCTTCTGAGAATGCTTGGTTATATATGCTCAAGTATACTACAGCGATTCCACTCACAAGAAAAACGCCGATACGAGATCGCACAAACCGTCTCGAGGGTGAATCAAGACTTACGGCGTTGCGATTGAACACACGATGATTGGATAATCACCGGCAGGTCGTTCATTCACCGTGACATAGGCGCCTCAGTT
Organism: Ganoderma sp. BRIUMSc; assembly: GCA_008694245.1. Taxonomy (NCBI): domain Eukaryota; kingdom Fungi; phylum Basidiomycota; class Agaricomycetes; order Polyporales; family Polyporaceae; genus Ganoderma; species Ganoderma sp. BRIUMSc. The sequence goes on from VJXU01001137.1 coordinate 15,629, forward strand.
TATCATTGGCGCCACCAGCGACAACCGTGACCGCATGCTCCCCTCTGTTACAGACTGCTGCATACCACCACAGCGTTACATTCATGAGATAATGTGGTCAAATTCAGATGAAAGAAAGGATGTTATGCAATACAGAGCGCTCAGAGAGACAATAGACAATAGGGCTAGGTACTAGTAGGGTAGGACAACGCACGATGCATAACGAAACGGCCACAGCGATCAGCAGGTACAAATACATATACATTTAAATCAGAAATATTTGAGAAATAGTTGCCCAGAAGAAAATATAGGAAGATCGAAGGCGAAGTTAGGCTATGGCGTTGTCTGTCGGGAGCTAGGAGGGCGAGGAGTAAGCTAAAGGCCACCGTTTCAAAAAGCCTCAATCGGAGGACTATCGCACCAGAAATGTTTCGAGTCAGTGTGTACCAAATATTGAGAAGGCGACACGGGAAGGGGTGGCTCGGCGTTGGAAGGACTGTCTCGATATTGGGAGGGCGTTGAGAAGGTCTGATCAACTTGAAGGCACACGATTGAGCGAACGAGGCTGCGGTCATCCTTCTGTACTTGGCGATGTTCCATGCTGTCTGCGGTGTTGTAGAGAAGGCGCATAATGTCTTGAGGGAGCGAGTTGGTAAACAAAATGTCATTGACGTAGGATAACGGAAATCTGGCATTGGCACCCTCGGGACCACACCGATACAAGTGTAAGTTGGACATCGTTCTTCGAGCACAGCCAATGGTGTAATTCCAGGTTCAATGGCGACGCTTTGTGGATTTCGCCAAGTGTTCATTTCCTTGTTGACCTGCAGCGAGGGTTTTAGTCGTGGGCGATGTGGCGTAAGTAGTCTTCCGGGACGAAAGTTTGGGTGTGCTAGCAAATATATAAACAATCAGCACGATTCCAGCTGCATAACAGGCGTACTCACCAAGTTCCGTTACTTGAAGAGGTACACGAGTGAGGATGTTGACTCGCAGAGGCCCTAGTATGTGTCGACGCAGACTTCTTGGAGTTGGCGGGCATGAAGGTGCGATGACATTGAAATGCGGACGACGATGAGCCAGCAACACGCACCTTATATCTTCAAAGCCAGACTCGACCCAAGGACAGTACAGCCAGGCCACAGAGTGTTGATAGGTGCTGCGCAGGGGGAAAAACGCGAGGTAATAGATCTCGAATGGCGGCACCTTCTGCTGGGCACAGGTTGCAGAGATTTGGAACCTCGGATGGTCAGAGCAAGATATTAGACATGCCCTAAGAGGATGGATTTTTCCTAGTGTAGAACAAGACAACGCGGCGCCACACGCTTAGGACACGCGAACGCGCCGAGCAGGACGTCGGCTGAGGGTTTCAGTGCACAGCGACAGACACAGCGGAGCGCAAGAAAGGCAAGTTACGGGTGAACGTAAACGCTTTCGTCATAGCGGGACCGTCGGAAGGGACTAGCTGGAACGGTCCGCGCACCTTGTAGGGGAGGAGGAGAAGCGTCAACCTTCGGCGAGGGGCGAGTCAGACGGGACGTCGACTCACCGTGCATGGCCAACGCCCAAATATCACAGCCATAACCCATCAATCCCGCCTCAAGTGCGCCATGGATGCGTCATGGGTGCCGTTCGGAAGAATTCGTGCGCAGGCGAGGGCGCCAGGGACGGAGAGGAGGGAGATTAGAGGATTACTCCGGCCCTTCGCGCATGCTCTAACGTATATCTGGGTTTCTGCAGAGAATCCCTGCGTTAACACCCGTCCGTTGGCGTCATCCATCCGCTGGAGGCTCTAGAAGTGAGGGAAAAGCACGGTCAGTCTTGGCGCTTAGCCAGTCGTGCTCGGGAAGTTGATACGAAAGCACTCCGACGAGCTCTGTCCTCGCGAAAATACCGCAGGCACCGTGGCGGGGAGAAACATGAGGTTAAAAGCGTGTTTGTGAGACCTGTACTCCGCCGGCACAGCAAGAAGGTAGCCGGCGTGGGCAGTCTGACCCCCCGCCGCATTCATTTAAACGTTTTAGGGAGCACATCTGCTGGCTGCGCACGTAGAAGGTGTGCTTCCATTATGATAAACACTGCCATGGAGATGCTAAGGTCATGGCACCCGGATAGCCGCCGCGGCACTTTAGAAGGCCCAGGCTGTAAATGAATTTCTGGACAACTGGCACCCGGGACAAAAATGTACGACGATAAGGGACAGATTCACCGTGGGGATCGGAAATGTGACTTGTCACATACATCTATTCCAGAGAAACTCCACAATTCAACTCCTTAGACGGAAATGCTCGTCGTCAAGGCCCGACCGCTGTTTTGGGCACGGACAAGTCCGCTAGCGGTGAGTTCACGAACTTATCCATACCCTTAGTGATATCACGTCTGACAAGCACCGTACAACTTAGTTAGCATCTGTAACCAACTGATGCTAGGCAGAACAACACGGGTGTTCGGAGACAAGGCTCGCGAGCGCCCTTGTTGTTCTCTCGTGGCAACAAGCGCCAAGGAGGTTCTCTCCCTCATCATAAACAAAAGGCGAGAAGCCTCCTCGAACAAAGTCTCGGTATGTACATAGAACTTTGCTCACCGTGTACATGGATGTGGGTATAAAGCCTCGGGGATGGCATTGGTCGTCACCCCAAACAGTCCGGCGTCACGTCCTAAAATCAGGCCCGGGCTCAGGCAGCTCAACAACTTAGAGTCTTGAGTCTTCTGCACAAGGTACGTCATGGACTCACCGTTATGTGAATGGAGGGGATATAAAGTCCCCACAACGTATTCGAGTGCGTTGTAGCAGCTGGGACATCAGTCTCAGCGCAAGTTCGTGTGCAACGTTGAACTTGTTCAAAATTGCCGGCTCGCCCTGGATAAGCGCGCACGTCCGTCATCGGCCCGACTCCGTACCGGATGAAGCCGCCTCAGGCGCCGCCCTCGAAATCGGGTCCGCAATATTTCTTCAAGACATAGTTCCTGTTCATAATATTTTAGACTAGAAATATAGCCGACACTGCACTGAGGGTCGGGGAATACTTATAGCGAGGGTGGAACCGTACATCTCCGACAGGCCTCCACAATCGGGGCTGGACGGCGGACAAAAGTTCCGAACGGCACCCTCTCAAAGATGAGATCTTGAAGCACAGCGTACAGGCTGTCTTAGAAAAACTTGACGGTACACATTCCATACCAGGACGGCAGGCGATGCATATGCGATTGAAAACGCGCCCAAGCCTCGAGGCTCGGAGCATCGTGGATGACGTCCGATCTGACTCTGGCCACGGTTGAGCGAAAGACTCGACACTGAGTCAGTATACACGTGCCTTGCTCGCCATGTCGTGGATGGTCGTCAGCATTCGGCACGGACAGCCTCTGCCCACTCGAGAGTAGGCTGCGGATTGTAGTTGACCTGGACGCAAGGGTCAGTTCATGCTACGATCCCCCAGACCTCGAGCATCCCCACCTCTCAGTCTTCAGACAGCTGACGCTGCTATCTGCGCGACTTCGAGACTGTCGTAGACCTTTGATACGACCTCCGTTCGGCTTGGCAGCCTCGACACTCTGTGGCGACCGTCGAAGCCCTAAAACCTGGTGAGCCTCCATGGACAACGCTGGGGAATGATAGAGCGCTCGCACGGTGTCCATCTCCGCCGGCGACCCTGGACTCAATGGGAAACGATCGACGTCCGTTCCAAGACACGACAAGGAGACCCGTTCTTGGAACAATGTCCAGGTCAACATTGATCTAAAAGGCAGGAGCCGTTTCATGAGCGCCATTCGCCCATCTCATCTCATCTCCAGTAACCATGCACCCACTGTGCGCCCTTCCAAACAGTACAGCCACTCACCGATCGACATTGTCGCATATAGGTGTCCGCAATGTCCGCAGTCGCGGCGCCCACTAGTGAACTCCTGCCCCAGAACTGGCACAATGATCGCGGCATCCGGACCCCCTGCCCACAAACAAAGTTAGCTTGTGCCCTCCACGACGCAGAATAACACTCATCCGAGTGGTGAAATGAATTCGATGAAGAGATATAGGAGAGCTAGAAGAGACGGAGGTGCATGCGGCGCTGATTGCTCGTCGCGCTGATCACCGGCGTCAGCGAATCAACTTTGGTTCAACAAGGCTTGACGCCCATTTCCCGTCTCAGCTGGAGCCTGCTGGAGCCGAGTCTCTGGGCTCACATACGAAGTTTATACGTACTTACCTCGCACGCTGCAACCACGTTCTATATACCGTGGTCTTCGTTCCTGCTGGGTGTGGTCGATCGACCGCGTGCAAAAACTGCGAATCGTACACACTCGCACACAATGACTCGGACGCCTGGCTGAGTAAATGCAATCAGAGCCCGGACACGATGTCACTGAACGCTACTAGTCTACACTTACTTGCGACAACGCTAATACTCGAGGAGGAAGAGGAAGAGGAGCGAAGAGAGCAGATATGGGCACCCTACCACCATCTACATGCTAGCCAGCCGGAGGTCAATTTGGCCACCTCATATACATTCGTCAGAGCACAGGACCTATATATCGTCCAGGGCAGGAAAGCACAGTACTCAGGCGAGACAGACCTTGTCATTCTGAAGCAAGGATATGAATTAAAAATTAGAAACCGGTCGCTTTATGGACAGCGAGTCAGGCTGTTCTGGAAGACGGTTGGATTTGTGCGGTACACTGTTAATGCGCGAGCGAAAAACATACGTATCGTTGCACCAACCGCCTCAAGAAGGAAGGTTCCAGCATGACGAACAAAGCTAGGCAAAGCCAACCTCGTCAAAGAGGGCATTCCCTAGACGGTCGTCCTGACCGAGCTCCGGCCACTGCCAGTCGCTGTCGACGGCGACCCTGCATGAGAGCCGCAGCGAGGGAGCGGCGGCGGATGCCCACTTCGCGAACTCCAGCAACGCGTCGCAAGTCGCAGATCGCTCGACAGGCCGAACGTCCAACGGAAACTCGACAAAGAGGTTGAGCTCGGCGAGCCCCGCCGGGAGCGGCTGGATCAGTCCCTTCGAGAAGCGGGAGAATTGGGTCTACAAGATGAATAATACCGAGGTCATGGCGGTGAGATTCATGCCTATATAACGTCGTATAAAACGCAGGATGGGACTCACTAAGACATCTCGATACGTACCGCGCTCGGGCGGCGAGGGGAGGGCGATGGTGAGGTCGACGCGAGGTGGCGGGCGGGCAAGGAGCGCTCGCAAGGCGCGCAACTGGTGCACCACCCCAAGGTGGATGTCGGAGGAGGTGCTGCTCATGTCCAAGCTGATACACAGCCGCGAGGGGCGCGTGTCTTCGAGGACCTCGCGGAGGATGGGAAGGTCCTCTGGGTCGACGCGCTGCCAGAGCCGCAGTGTGGCAAGAGGCTGGTCGAGCGCAAGGGCGTACACTTCGAACAGCCGGCCCGAGCACTCGATCATGGACGACAGCGCAGGGAAGGCTCTGCCGGCGGGGCGGCCCGATCTCCGTGCGCGGTTGCCTTCACGCAGCCGGCGAGCAATTTCGAGTCGTCGGCTCCAATGGTAGCAGTATCGCTCGTCGGTCGGGGGGATGAGCTGGAGGTGCGTGAGGGCAGGGAAGGCCTGCGAAAATGCGGGACTGGCGAGGAGGGCCGGAAGGGAGTTGTTGGACACGATGCCGAACGTCCGCACGTGAGGGAAGGCGTGACTTCCTGCACTTGCCAGGAGCGACAAAGCGGGGGAAGATGGCCCTAGCCTGACTTGTATCGTGTGGAGCGTGCCAGAAAAGGGCTGTAGCGTTGAAAGAACGTCGAAATGCAGCGACCCTGGACCGCCAATGAGGGGGCGAAGATCCAAGCTGATCGATGCAGATGCCAGTTTGGATGGAAGGGCGCGGATGATGTGGGCGTTGTCCCCTCCCATGCCGAGCAGGACTACGTGCTTGAGAGTGCACAGTTTCCCGAAAGCCGAGCACAATGTATCGGGTTCTGGTACGCTGCTGTGGTCGCTCAACAGAAAAGATGCCCCCCGAACGATTAAGGTCTCCAGGCGAAGCGCAGGTTGCGACAAAAGCCTCCCGAGATCTTGGCGAATCCCTTTGCTGAATGATAGGATAAGGTCCATAGGGGAGGATGCCAGCTCGAGCTTCCGCAACAGTGACAATCGCGAGGGATCTTTGGTCAGCATGAAGTTGACAAACCGGACCACATCTCCTGAGCGAAGCACAACACCATCGCATAGAAGATGTCGGGGTCCTTCTGCGTAGAGGATGTGGCACGATCGCATAAATGCGGAAACGGTGGGAGGAGGTGACACTGCCATGACGCTCGACACGATGTCGAATGGAAGTATCCAGGCTCCATTGGGCTAGAAACAAACCATCCAAAATGTCAGTTAATTGAGAAAAAGATAGATGATAGATCTTCGTACTGTCATGTTAGCCATTGAGTGGAGATTGGCCAATGCGAAAGAGGACAGTACGTGAGGAGAATACAGGGAGATGGCAATCAGTTAAAGAGCAATCTAAGGTTAAAGTTCGTGCGCCGCTTCCGAGTCGTCGCGATCGGGCTGAGATACACCGTGAGACCTCGACTGGGGGCCACATACATCTCAGAGCCGCTGTCGGCTTCCGAACAGCATCCCTAGCAGCTAGTTTCAAGCCAAACATTTGAAAATAACTTCTCCGCCAAGTCGGGTCCACGAGAGAGCCTATCGGTGCAAAACATCGACCAGTAAACCAGATTCAAGTTGTAGACGTCAGACATGTCTCGCATGTGGAGCGTTGGCTTCCTGACACATGCATAGGAAGAGATTCAGCAGAGAAGATGTACATAGACCAGCACCGATGAGTCCAGAAGCTCCGTACATTCCCATCTTGGGATGCGTCGGCGCGGGAGTTTCATCAAGTCAATATCCAGGATTAGTAGCGATCTCCATTGTCGCATCAAATCGATAGTCTAAACTTGCCAAGCGTCACGAGTCGCACCATAGTTCCCAAAGATGGTGAACTCACCTTCACTGATGCACGGCAGGGTCCTCCAGGATCTCGAGCGCGAAGCGGCAAGCCCCACCCAGTGTATACTGTTAAGAAGACAGGAGATACCAACGTCAGCTCTGGAAGAAGGAGCAACACAGCAAGAGATGGACGTAGATTGACGTGACTTACCTCATTAAGTCGCGTGGTGTGCATGCCGTGCAAGGTCCCATCAAAAGGTAAAACCTCGAGGGGAGTCGCGAATCGGGGTCAAAAAGACTCGTGCCAGCGGTGTGTCACGCGCGAAGCACGCCAGTCGAGGGGAATGTTTGTGGACGTGTACGAAGAAGAGAAGCTTTCTGAACGGAGATTGCTGAACAAACTCCGAAAGCGTGAAAACTGCAGGCATGATGACGTTGATCTTGGGAGGTGTGTGCATGACCCACGCGGACTGACCGACGGTCGAAGGTGAGCGGATAGACCTCGGCACACGAGGTGGCATCTATGTGTGCGTACCTCTGAACCTTGGTGTGGCATCACACTGACGATGAGTCGCTCATCTGCGTATACTTGTGTGTTGAAGGATGGCTGTGGAGAGAAGTAGATGTGAGCTTCATGAGCAGATGATGTTGAAGCCAGACAAACGAAGCCTAGACGGAATTAAACACGAATATCTCGGATATTAAGAAGTGGATCTACGCGTGCATGGAGCCTACCCGGAATGGAGCGTATGGATGGGCTCAATCTTATGCGGATCGCCCGAGCGGCAAACTGATCATCAGGCTCAGTTTACTGGAATATCAAGGTCGCTGAATTTTAGGCGACCAGAGGAAAAAGGAGATATTTGAAGCGGGAGCGTGCACTTCCGTGTCCACCTCAATTTCGGCCTGCGCAATCGCAGAAAAGTCATCCGGCAGAAAACAGGACGTTCACGGGGTGATAGTGGTTCAGACATAAACGGCGGAATACTGCGGGGTACGAAATACTCCCGCCATTCAAATAGTTGACACTTACCCTCGCTGTGCCGATGCAGGCAAACGTCGAGGGAAGCCTCTGCCTGGAAGTTAAGTAGACGGCCTTCTCTGTGTGCAGTATCGTGTCGCACATAGCTGGATCTACGAAAAAATCAGCCTGTGTATTCGAAGCGTGAAAACATTACTCCCCTGCATATATAAAACATGTTTACAGTCGATTTGCAGGGCATATATCTGCACTCGAGGGCAGTCCAGTGTTCGTTGAGCAGCTGGGCCGGAGAACGGAGCGGGAGATTGACGCCTGTAGACGCTCGCCAGTGAACCATTCTGGGCGTCTAATGAGTGGTCCGTGCGTGGGAAGAAGTGGCCTCGCAGCGTCGGGGGCAATTGAGCGATGTGACACTCGGTCGTCGCGATCTGTCACCTCCCATATTGCTGTGACGCCTGCGCAATGGCGTCCTCGACCCTCGCCGTCCTCGACGTCGGCCTCGACAGCCACAACACCCTCCCCGACACCGTCGGCAACGACGCCCACATCGCTATGCACTCCCTCAAGGGCAAGGCCGCCCGCTCGTGGCAGGATCTCCCCGCCGAGATCGTCAGGCATGTCTCTCATGTCGCTTATGGCTCTGCGCCACCGTCGGCCTAATGTCTCCTCTGCTCTAGGCTGATCGTCAACTACTACCTCCTCGACGTCTCCGCCAACGCATACATCCCCAAAACATGGGAGCCCCGAGAACTCTGGCCGCAACGCTTCGCATTCACCACCTTCCACGACGCGGTCCAGATGGCGCATCTCCGGAAGCTCGTGCCCTGGTGGAAGCATCATCGTGAGTGTTCGTTCTATGCGCCTTCGACGCTGCGATCGACGACAATGTCGTCCGTCTCCCACCCCCTTCTCCGCCATGCCTTTCATTTCGACGCGTCGACGCGTTCCGCGTATCCGCGTGCGCTTTCCCTTCCGAACAATAGTGGAAGCGGAATTTCCGAATATTACCCGAGCCACGCCGCTCATCCTAGCTCCCACTGGGTGTGGGTGACCAGTCGCGGCGTGCTGGTGGGATATAGTGGAAAGTCTGCCATGACTCGGTTACATGCTCGTCGTCGTCGTGGTGGCCGCTGTCGGCGCGTACGAGACCTCCTGGTTGCTCGACGATTCCCCTTGCAATGAGTGGTGTCGAACATTCAGCTTAATGGGTACGTGCGCCGATGGCCATGGCGGGCCTTGCTCTCCCAGTACGCATCATCCTTGAGATAACCTTTCGAGGCGCCTCTGGCTGCCAGTGCGCTCCGAAGTTCCGAACTGCATTGGCCGCTGCGGTACTTGGGTTTACCTCCCGAACTTAAATTGCCATGTTTTTCCATTACTTCGTTCGGCTCGTCCAGCTCTTGTTTGGGCCGCAGCTCTTGTTTGTCGTCCAGCTCTTCTTTATCCTCCAGAAATGTGCCATTTCTTCGACTGGGATCGCTGCAGCGTCGCTGCCAGCATGTGTTCGCGGGGCCTATTGACGTCAGTGCGTCCGCATTGGCGGTGATCAGGCGCTCAGTGGAAGCATCTCACAATGCATGGCCTCTGTGCATTGTTGAAGTTGAATGGTCACTGGCCTATGTGCGGCTTGCCTAGCCTCATTGATAGCGCGGTGGCGATTGCTTTTTCCGGACACCGGGTGCGCAGACGTATCCTAGGGACGTTCAAAATGGGGCGTCGAATTCGATTGAGTGCGCTAAGGGCGACTCGTAGTCAGACGGGGCTTGGAGTTGTCCATGTTCGCAGATGACTACCGGCTCCTTAAGTCGTCGAGAGGCCCCGACGATCCGTCAGATGAATTCATTTCGCTAACCTAACTTTCCTAGTTGAAAATCATGCCTTTTGGAACAAGGCTGTTGCCGTCCTCGATCCTATGGGCGTCTACAACCACCTCACGGTCATCCAACCCACGCCCACCGCTGGCTCGAATTGCGCCGTTGTCCAACGGGTACCTATGCAGCACCATTTCAACAATATGCTCATGGTCTCGTGCCTCGTTTGCCGCATCAACTCTCCCTACAACGGCGAGGGCCTCTGCGTCGGCAGCGAGAAGCATCGGTCGATGACGTCCTGGTTCGGGCAGATCCGCGCGTGCAAGGAGCACCAGAAAAGCGCGTCGTTTTGCGGCGTCTGTCTACGAGAAGCTCCGAGAACAGAGTTGGAGGAGGATTACGCGCAAGGCATGCCCGTCTGCTGCGTGGAGAACGAGGATGAGGAGACATGGCCAAAGGTCGAGGCGACGTGTCGAACATGTCGGGCCGAGTATTTCTGGAAGCGCGTCAGCATGCGACCGGAGTGGCAGATCGCGGTGGATCAACGGCTAGGATCGGGCCTGGACTGGGAGACTCGACAATCGGTGGAGTCGTTCATCGACCTGGGCGAGGGCATCATCCGTGAGGTGCTGCAGCTCGCGGAGGAGAAGCACTGGCTGCGCTCGTACACGAAGATCACGGATATGCTGCAGCAGGCGCTCGCAGCATCGAGATTCACATCAAGAGTGGAAGCAGGTGAGGCGTACGGCAGCGACGAGGAGCTGAGCGAGGATGAGATGGAGGACCCTGAGATGATGAGCCTGACGGAGGACGCTGGCGGGATCCGGGAACTAGCGATCAGCGACTGGGTGCGAAATCGGATTCTGGACGGTCACTGGATCAGTCCCGCGGACGACTTCTACAACAACACGGAATATGGTCGCCCTCGATTAGCTCCTGCGCGCCATCCATGTCCGTGGAATAGACGGGCGATCTACGAGGGCGCGCTTGACGACGGCCAGGGTGACGAGGCGCAAGAGCTCCCGCATCCGCGGCCGAAGACACACAACGTTCCCCATCCCCCAACATTTCATCTGGCCCAGCAAACGTACTACGCTTTTCAGCGGCAGATGCGGGAGATTCTCTTCCCGCCAATGCGAAACCTCGTCCGCAAGTTCGTCATAGAGGCGACCTTCGATGGGTCCGATGCGGCGATGCGCGCACATAACACGACGATCGAGGAGATCGTCAACGAGCTCCGGGACGAGTCGGTGTGGTACAACGGTGTTGACTGGGTGGAGGTCCGGCAGAACCGGCTCGCACTCGAGGAAGAGGAGCGACGGCGCGTCCACGAGCAGGAGAAGGAGAGAGACGAGGACGATTCATCTTCGTCATCGCGGTCTGGGGGTTCCCACACCACCAGCCCGGTCCTTTCTACGACCACCCTCCAGACGACCCCATCGCCGCCGCCTGTGAACAAGGACGACGATGCTGCCGCAGCGTCGTCCCCCATCACTGGCGTGCCACCCGCAGCGCCACTGCACTTCTCCCACCTTCACTCACCGTCGTTGAGAGCATCGGAGCTTTTGAGGCCCATACCGTATGTGCCAATCTTGACGGACCACATGCCACACTATAGTCGTGAGGCATTGAGCGTGGTATGGACCTTGTCTTCCGTTTGGGGGCATGCTGAGTGTACTAACTGACCATTGCTGCAGGTGTGGAAGGAGGCTTGTGCGCCCCTCTGGCAATGTCAATGTTCCATCTGCGAACGGGCGATGATGAACGCCAACATGGCCGCGAGCGAGACGGTTCCGACGCAAGCTCAGCTGGCCGCGCAGGGTCAGCAGCAGCCTCCAACACAGCAGCCTCTTGGCGAGATCCGCATCCAGGAAGCCCCCTCGCAACCTCTTGCTGAGGAGGAGGAAGACGACCTCGATGAGTCTGAGGACGAATCCGACTCGCTTGATTGCGAGTCGGAACGTGGGGAGGTTGACGAAGTGTCCTTCGCCGTTGCGCCCATCCCCGCATATCACCCCACGTCGCGTAAACGGCCGTCGTCCGACCTCGAACCCGACACCGAGTCAGATTCGTTCTCACTCACCACCACTACCGACCCCTCTGATCGCTCTGATCGCTCGCGCACCCCACCGAAGCGCATGAAGAGGGAAGGCTCTTACGACCACTCTGCATCCCTGCCGCTGTCCCCATCCGTGACGTCGACGACCTCTGCGTCCGCTCCCCCGCCATCAAGTTCGCCGCTTGGCCACCGGCAGCGTAAACGCTCGAGCGAAGAGCTCGACGTCGAAGAATCGCCCATATCGGGCAAGCGAATGAGGGGGGAAGCGGAACCACGAACGCCTTCTGTGAAGGGCGTCGAGCTCGAGCTGGAGCCGAGGACGCCATCGAAGGAGTCGGAGCCGCGACTGTCGAGATTGAGCGCCACGCCGACGGCTACTGTGGTGGCTACAGCCACACGAGGGCAGCCTGCTGTGACAGGCGTCGTGCCAGCTCGCTGAGGTCGAGGTCGGGAGGGTGAGGGAGGTTGAGCGGGAAGCGGGGGTTTGGCATCGGCAAGCATCAAGGCATCAAGCAGGAGGTTTGCGGTGGAGAGGCGAGAAGGGGGAAGGGGGGACGTCGAGGCGAGGCGAGCTTGATATACGCGACGCGACGACCGACCTCGTGGGATCCGTGCGCCCGCTAGGGGCTGCATGATACCTCCAACAGGAACAGCAGGCTGGATGCGACGCGAGTCCTTTTTGGTCCCCGCGCGCGCTCGAAACTGGAGCGTATTCCGAGATTTGGTGACGCCCACCACGCGACGCAGCGCGGCGCCGCTGCGCATTTGATTCTGGCCCCCATCTCGGGGGTAGACTCATGAGCAGGTAGCTCGCGTCTTTTCCGGATCCCTCGGCGGTTGAGTTCTCATTGCATATCCACTATCCGGATAATCTCCCATCACCCTTCTTCCCCTCGTCCCTCGTCATTTCGTCATCCTCGAGATCTCCCCGCGAGATCGAATCGACGACCTGTGCCGCATCGACATCAGTGGCGGTTGACGCTTTGCGGGGTGTACTGTTCCCGAGCCGGTTCTGCGCGCATGTGCCTGTTGGCCCGTCGCGGATTCGAAGTTCCCGTGCGTGACGTCGTGTCCGCCCTTGCCTTCTATTTGCCGTTTTCCTCGTTACTGCATTGTCGTTTACGCTGCGGAGCCGAACCCTTGACTGGACGTGGGATGTTTGCTTCCAGGATGGAATACGAATGCCGAGGATCACCACAAGAACCCGATGAAGACGAAGCACGGTCGTCTGGTCGGCCGCGGGTGCGTCGCGGGCCACATGCACGCACGCCACGCTCCTGGGGAGCGCTGGAAGAACCGGGGAGGGCTCCCCTTTTGTATGTACCGCTTCTTGCGTTTGCGTTTCCTGTTTGATTGTTTGACGCTTTTCCCCTTGTTTGATTTTGATGTTCGCTGCTCCAGTTGGTTCCGCTGCCGTTGACCTTGGACGTAGGCCGTGCCCCCCGCAGCCCGGCGTGGTGGGCTCGTGCCTGTGTCCGCATTATGTATACCTTCTCCGCTTCCGTATCCCCTTCGCTCATCACGCTTTTGCCTTGTATAGTAGTGTTGTTCGTCCACAGCCCCCCTTCTCTTCGTCGCCCTGCTCGTCGTCTTCTCATCGCGCCGTGTCCCCGTGTCAAACCTCGTTGCGCCCACTTCTCAGCGTTGAGCCACTTACGTACACTTCCCACTCCTCCCTCCTCGCCCCGTCGTGGACGCATCGTTTCTCTGTTTCCATTCGTCGATATCTATTCTTCCACCACTGATTACCCCGGTGATTTTCTTTTTCCCGAGCCCTCTTCCCAGTCCTCACCGTCCCCACCCGTTGCCCTCCTTCGTCCTCCTCGTCACTGGCGCTCGGCACCCGGTTGCCTGTGCGCCTCCCACTCCGCATGCACCTCCCCCCTTTCGTCCAACATCGACCATCTCATCTTGCCAAGACTTGCGATCGCTTCCTGCTTATCACCACCCAACCTTCGACCATCGGATCCTCCTCATCACCTCCCGATTCCATCTACCAATCCGTCCAAATCGCATCCCGTCCTCTCGTCACCATTCCCGTTGTCTTCGAGCCGAAGATCGAACCGGCCGTCTCGGACCCGCCATATCTCCCATCCACTGCCTCCAGTATCCTATACTCCGCTTTGAATCGTGCTCTCGTCGCAATTGGTTTTCCCGTTTTCCCTTCACCTCCAGTCTCATCGCTCGCCCTCGCAACCCTCATGCGCTCATCTCAATCGTCGTCTCCCCGCCCTGCGCCTGTAGCCATCCGACCATACCGAAGACCAGCCCGCTCTAATTCGCCCGCCTCATTGCTCCCCCGTCACAGATGGGCACGGGGACGAACTCGAGGCGCAGCCCGCTAGCCGGCGAGTCTATGCTGTGTAGAAGAGGAGGAAGTAGCCGTAGAAGAATGAACGGTTCTCGAGTCAGAAGTCGTACAAACATAATGAAATCCCCCCCACATCCATACACATACAGTCGTCGAATATGTGCATATTTGTATTTCCCCAACCCCCCGCTGTCGTTGTACTTGTAGTATCAGTATTTTCGTTCTCGCCATGTTCCGTCCGTGTAGTGCCGCACCTTATAAGTTGCTGGTTGAATGCAGTTGCGGAAACGCATGTGTTCGTCGGTCCGAGATTCAGGGTGCAGCGCGCGTGAGTACCGTACTTGCACGCGGTTGATCTACGACGCCCAACAGGAACGAATGGCCACGGCTGATATCAGAACGCGACTGCAGCGTGTGAGGTGGACCCGGAAACAGGGCTCGAGGGACGGGAAATGGGCGCCAAGCCTTGTTGAACCTGGTTGACCGCTGACGGTGATCAGCGCGACGAGCAATCGGCGCCGCATGCACCTCCGTGCCTTCTAGCTCTCCTGTATCTCTTCATTTGCTTCATTTACGGGTACAGGTGAGTGCCATGCTATGTCGTGGAAGGCACGAGCTAACTTTGTTTGTGGGCAGGGGGTCCGGGCATGCCGCGATCATTGTGCCGTTCTGGGGCATGAGATCACTAGTGGGTGCTGCGACGGCGGACATTGTGGACGCATGGATGCGACAATAACGATCGGTGGGTGGCTGTACTGCCTGGAGGGTACACAACAGTAGGTGCATGGTTACTGGAGATGAGATGAGATGAGCGGGTGGCGCTAATGAAACGTCTCCTGCCTTTTAGATCAAAGCTAACCCGGACATTGTTCCAAGAACGGACCTCCTTGTCGTGTCTCGAATGGACGCCGTTTCCCGTTGATTCCAGGGTCGCCAGCGGAGATGGACACCGTGCGGGCGTTCTATCACTCTCCCATCACTCTCCCGCGTTGTACATGCAGACTCACGAGGTTTTAGGGCTTCCACGAGTGGCACGGGGTGTCGAGGTTGCCAAGCCGAGCGGAGGTCGTATCAAAGACCGACGCAAGTCTTGAAATCGCGCAGATAGCAGCGTCAGCTGCCTGAGAGGCGGGGATGCTCGAGGTTTGGGGGATCGAGTCGTGACATGAACTGACCGTTGCGTCCAGGTCCAACTACAATCCGCAGCCTACTCTCGAGTGGGCAGAGACTATCCGTGCCGAATGCGGTCGACCGTCCGCGGCACGTCGAGCAAGGCACGTGTATATCGATTCAGTGTCGAGTCTTCCGCTGACCCGTGGCTAGAGTTCAAGACTCCATCATCCACGACGCTTCGAGCCTCAACTTGGCTCGCGCGTGTTTTCAGCCGCATATGCATCGCCTGCCGTCCTAGGCCTGGTATGGAAAGTTCACGTTTATGGTATGCGAACACAGCCTGCACGCTGTACATGTGCTTCCAGATTCCATCTTTGAGTCTTGAGAGGGTGCCGTCGAGCTGAGCTTTTGTCCGTGAGACCTTCAAGTTGGCAATTGTGGAGGCCCGTCGGAGATGGACGGCTCCGCCCCGTCATATCTCCCGATCCCCGATGCGGTATCGGCTATATTTGTGGTCTACATTATGTACAGGATTTAAAGATGTCTTGAGAAATATTTGCGGACCCGATGTAGAGGACGGCGGTCGAGCTTGAGGCGGCTTCATCCGGTACGGAGTCGGGCCGACGATTGATGTGCGCGCTTATCAAGTGCGAGCGGGCGACTTCGAACAAGTTCAACGTTGCACACGAACTTGAACTGAAACTGAGGTCCCAGGTACTACGATGCACTCGAATACCGCTGTGGAGAGTCCGGCTCCATTCCGTTGACATAAGGCGAGTCCATTACGTACCTTGCTCGCAGGGATATTGCTAAGCCCACGGATTTTAGGACCTGAGGCTGGGCTGATTGGGGTGACGGCTGGTACCCCACCCAATGCATGGCCCGAGGCTTTATACCCGCGGCCGTGTAGAAGGTGAGCAATTCTCTGTCTAGCGAGACTGTGGTCGAAGACGTTTCCCGCCTTTTGTTCACGATGCAAGGGAGAAATTATTCGGCGCTTGTTGCCACGAGAGAACAACAAGGGCGCTCGCGAGCCTTGTCTCCGAACATCCGTGTTGTTCTACCCAGCAGCTGTTAGTTACCGATGTTATTCAAGTTATGCGGTGCATTGAATGCTCGAGAGCACCGAGAGGATGGATAAGTTCGCGACCTGACCACTAGTGGACTTGTCTGTGCCCAAAAGCAGCGGTCGGGCCTTGACGACGCCCATTTCCGTCTAGAAAGCTGAATTGTGGGGTTTCTCTGGAATAAACCGATATGTAACTTGTCACATTTTCGGTACAAAAGCCTTCTTTACCTGTGAATCTGTCCCTTATCGTCGTACTTTTTTGTCCTGAACGCCATTTGGCCAGAAATTCATTTACAGCCTGGGCCTTCTAAAGTGCCGTGGAGGCTATCCGGGTGCCATGATCTTAGCACCTCTATGGCGGTGTTTATCTCAATGGAAGCACGGCTTCTACGTGCACAGCTAGCAGATGTGCTCCCTAAAGTGTTTAAATGAGTACAGCGGCACATCGGACTACCCACGCCGTCTATTTTCCTACTGTGCTGGCGGGCACAGGTCTCATAAACACGTTTTAACCTCGTGTTTCTCCACGCCACGATTCCTGCGGTATTGTCGCTGGGACAGAGCTTGTCGTAGGGTTTTCGTGTCGACTTCCCGAGCATGACTGGTTAAGCGCCAATTCTGACGATGCCTTCCCCTAGTTTCTAGAATCTCCAGCGGATAGATGATGCCTACTATCGGGCGTGAAGACGGGTGTTCTCACCAGCAACCCAGATATACCTGCGAGCATGAGCGAAGGGTCGGAGCAATCCTCTGATCTCCCTCCTCCCCGTCCCTGGCGCGCGCAAATCGTCGGCTGCGCACGAAGTCTTCCGAATGGCACCCATGGCGCATCCACGGCGCACTTGAGGCGGGATTGATTGGTTATGGCTGTGATATTTGGGTGTTGGTCATGCATGGTGAGTCGACAATCCGCCTGTGCCGCTCTGACTCGCGCCTCACCGAAGGCTGACGCGTTCTCGCCCCCGCAAGGTGCTTGGTGCCCCCGACCTCTTGCCTTTATGGGCCTCCACCGTCCTGACGCTGTGCACTGGCATCCTGAGCCGACGTCCTACTCGACGCGTTCACACGTTCTTAGTGTGTGGCAGCGCATCGTTTTGTTCTACACAAGGGAAAATCCATCCTCCTAGGCCATGGCTGGGCACTCATACCCCCTTCGGCCGTCCGACTCTTCCAAATCGCTGAGTACCAAGAGGTGCCGCCATCCATTCGGGACTAGGCCGCGTTTTCTTTCCTGTGAGGTTCCTATCCATACTCTGCGACTGGGCTGTCCTGTATTTGGGTCGCGTCTGGGGTGTTAGATATAAGGCGCGCGTTTCTAGCTGATCATCGGCAAGAGTTCAACGCCATTGAACGTTCATGACCTCCTACTCCAAGACGGTCAGGATTCCAATGCCGTTCAACTTCTATGTCCTCCCGCGCCAAGAAGTCTTCGACGCCATCCACCACCAAGACTCAGTGCTCTGCCTTGCAACCCTCATCAACCCCAGGCACCTAGTGAGTAGTCGCGTTAGTGCTAGTGCAATGCTTTCTAATACTCGAAAGTCAATCGACTACTCCAAGACAGGCACATACCCATGCCAGACTGTCGTTCGCCACTACCCCCAATTCCGGACAGAGCACAAACTCATCTCTGGCGAAATCCTCAAACCATCGTCGCTGACGTCCGAAATACCTTCGATCGTCTTGTTTCGTACAAGGCCTTCTCTTCCGGGGTTCCAATCTCGGCTATCCAAGTGCCACACGTCCAGTGCATCGCACAGACGGCATCGTGGTCAATGTCATATATTCTATCGATGTCAATTCGACCATTCAGCGTGTTGTGTGTCCTCAACTCTGCCATGCGAACCTGCAGACCACCAAACCATCAAGTGCCCAAGAGCCACGGGTGTCGGTCGATCAAGCTTGCCACGTCCGTCGGCATTCGACGAGAATACCGTGCGACCTACATAAGTAAGTCGGCGACTGCTCAACACCATCTCCCAAGTTATGCTGTAGCGAGTTGACTCCGTTTCTCGGTATGATGCTCCACACCTTCTTTCAAATAGTATCGCAATCCCACTGATCATGGCGTTCCGAATATTCCTAGGGAACGGCCGCCCTCAGGCTTACTTGTGATATATACCGAAGTTCCTCGCGTGTTTGACATTATTTATCATTAAGTTTTCTCCCGAGTGTATGCCTTCCTGTCGTACAGATGTACCAGTTCTTGCGCCTTCAAGTTGGCCCTTAGACACTGGCGGCGCTCGCTGACTCAGGCGTCTAAATTGTTTTGGTCGAGGTTCAATTATCTAATCGTGGTCTTGCTCTGCAGTCGCCAAATCATCTCCGAGTCGCACCACTCTCCCTCAACACGCTGAACTTATGCCATTGTCAGTCGGCGATATTCTTTGACTGGCATTCTCAATCTGCGTCCAATCCATCATCTCCTCCGCCATGCATCCCATATTCTCATTCCCCGATGTTTTCTTCAATGTCCTGGACTTCGTGGATCTGCAGGTCCCCGACGGCGCCGATCCCTTTAGCGGCCACCATCAGAGATGGCACTACAACCCAACATTAGCAGCTGTAGCGGTGACATGCAAAGCTTTTATGGAGCCTGCGTTGAATGTCTTGTGGCGATCACAGCGCAGTCTAGGACCCCTTGTCCGAACGTTACCAGCAGAATTGTGGGAGGAAGAGGTCGTTGGCATGTACTGGAACCAGCCTGCATACGAAATCGTGAGTTCAGGTGCATTCATGTTGTAAACATGTTATTTATTATATTCAGGAGCTCCTCCGGGGTCCCGTGGACTCCGAATGGTCGAGATTCGACTTTTACGCCCATCGGATCCGGGAGCTCGGCTACTGGCGATTCGAATTTCCAGACCGTCATGTCGAAAATCATATGGATTTCGGTGACGTGACTGTGAGACGGAGAGTCACCTTCGGTGTTGTAGCCCTCCTAGCTCTGTTTAGAAAGAATCGGTGGCTGTTACCCAACCTTACCTCTCTGCGATGGATCAAGGAGGACTGGCCCTGCACGAAGCTGCTTCCTATCTTCCTTGGGCCGAATATGGAACGCCTCGCGATTGGATACAATGCAACTGTAGAGGAGAACAGCGGGCTGATCGAGTCCCACCTCGGGCCCCAGATCTCGTCCATATGCGACATCTGTCCGACATTGACCCAGCTGGAGATTTATCCCAATCACCCAACGTCTGTCATCGACGCCACTGTCCATTTCGCCCTGCATTGTCCACGGCTGGAGTCTTTTCTGGTCTCTAATCCAGAACCGTGGCCGATACCATTTATTCAACACCTCTCCCGTCAGCCCTTCCTCCGAGAAGTTCGCGTGCGCATGGATAAGGAGACGTCGGAAGATCTTGGATTCCTGCACACAGCGTCCTTGCACTACCCCTTCCCCTCTCTACAACTTCTGTCTCTCATGGTGCCGTCCTTAACCCCCTGCGTCAAGTTTATTCGAATGATGCACACGTGTCGCCTGACGACAGCAGTGTTTCATCTCACAGACCACGTCTTTCCGTCTGAAATCGCCGATCTCTTCACGGCGCTTTACGAACATTGCTCGCTGGAGACTCTTCAAGTGGTGGAGATCCATCGTAGCAATGACCGCAATTGGGAGTTCTCAGATGAAGATGCCTTTTATCTCGATCACCTGGAACCGCTATTACGCTTTTCCAACATACGCGGCTTCACCATTGACACGCCTCTTATCATCGACCTCACGAACGACGACCTCAAAGCGATCGCGGACGCATGGCCGCTCCTAGTTGCGCTATTGCTGATGGATACTTGGGGATTCGTGAACCTTCCCGAGATTACATGGGCAGGTGTCGCATACCTCGTATGGAAATGCCCCCAGCTCTACACGCTCAGCCTCTCGCTCGATTCGCGGATAAACGACGTTGCGTTGACTACGTCCCTCCCATCATTCCGGCCGAACTCTCGTTTACGGTTCCTTTGCGTCGCTGACAGCGTCCTCGACGACACCGAGGTCTTTGTGCACTCACTGTTCGCCATTGCGCCACTAGTTGTCGGCATCAACGGCTGGGGATACGAGAACGAAGAGCTCGAGATCTCGGTACCTCTCGGGAACCCGTCCGCCTTTTTGGACCAGGTAGAGTCGTTGATGTGGGAGGTGCGGCGGACGAAGATGCGAGATAAGTTTGGGTTCTTAGACAAATACGGTGAGTTCATACTCTGGCTTCCTGCAGCGCCATCCAACCCGAAAACTTCAGTGCAGAATGAGGCGGAGGAGATGAATCCCTTTAGCCAGACTAGGCCCAAATTTCCATTCGTCAAACTCAATCGTTACATCATGGACTCCTATATTTAAACGACGCTGCACCCGGCATATGCCAGTGTGCAATGTGGAGTTTCCGAGGACATAACCTGTTTTCCCTAGCTGTAGCCTGTAGGCCTGCAGGTGCTTGTACGATGTCATGTACAACTTGGGATGCATGAGTGAACACAGAGTTTCCGTTCCTGCGGTTGAAATAACAGCTGGTTCTACTCAAGTTGACCTATTCGGATACTTCACTTCAATGTTCAGAATCAAGCCGAGGACCATTGTCGCATGCCCAGCTGCAATTGTCAATTTCACATCTTCCGTCGTATGTCTCCTTCATCCTATGATCCCTTCCTATTGACATCTATTTTTTGTTTCATCGCTAAGGAGGCTAGATTCAACGGTCACAGCATGCAATTGCGTTGTCCTAGCGGTGGAGCCGTCGACTTCCTTGAAGGGCCGTGGTGACTGTGACTCTCTAGAGGAACGTCTCCGCTTCTAGTGAATCTACACCTGGAATTCGTTATCCTTTACGTCCAGAAGACTCAAGATCCCACTCACTATGGATCTACCCTTCCTGCCCATCGACATCTTGCGGTGACACAGACACCATCTCCTCGCTCATGCAGTCGCACCATGCTCTCTATGCAAAGGGACCTAGGCATCTCCTCCGCGACGGCGTCAGGCTGTATTCCGACTCAGAGACTCAACGCGATTGGCGATGCTATGAAAACTTGAGCTCGCTTTTTCCTTCCCGTTCCCTCTCCTGTTCTCGGACGGAACTCGTCAACGTCTCGCGCAGCTCCTGTCTCACCCTGCGCTTGCACTGGAGTTTCTTATCCTGCACAGCGCGGCGTTAGTACTCAGTAGGAGCAGTATGGCGGACACTATCCTGTGCCCCGCATTCGGCAGGCCGAAAACGCTCAAGCACGTCGTCCTGCACGGGGTAAGCGCAGAGAGCGGCCCCATCATCCAAGCCCTCCCATCCAAACTGGAATCCGCTGCGATCGGTGTCGATCGCCCCCTCATCGAGGGTCCTGGGTGGGCCCGGTTCGACGTCCTCTCGGCGCTGCGTCCCTACGCCGACACGCTCCGCACTCTGCTGGTCAAACTGTAGCCGTCATCCCCTGCGCTCTCTCTCCTCACGATTAGCGGGGGCCATAACCTCCCGCACGTCCGGACGTTCGGCATCGTGTACGACGAGTCGACGATCGAGCTGCTCGCAAGCCCCGCCTTCGCGCAGGCGTTCCCCGCCCTCACGCACCTCCAGCTCAT
>VJXU01001145.1:0-18065 GCA_008694245.1 Ganoderma sp. BRIUMSc
AATGATGCGGACCAGCTGCAGCCTGCCTTGCGGTGGTGGGCGGCGGCGTGTGGCGCATGCGGAGGATCATCTGCCGAGGACGGTGGCTGACCATGGCGTAAGTGGCAGGACCTAATCGCGGTGTCGCGACTGGGCGAGTCGCGGATCGGAATAGCGTCGCTGGCGGCACCGCCACGAACGCGCCGCTGTGTGTTGCTCGTCCGACGGCGCGGTTTCCGTTTTGGAGCGGAGGATTTGCCCTGTCTCGGCTGCGCCGGGCGGGATTTCGGGCCTGTGTTCGACGCCAAGAAGAGTCCAGAGCGCTCTCCTTTGTGGCTGGCGTCTCGTGGGCGTGGAGCGTCCGGTCGCTCGTCCGCAGGCATGCTAGGAAGCCTAAAACGATGCGTCTTTTGTGAATAATCAGTAAGCTGGGCGGGCGACATGGTGCTTACGGAGAGACCGAAATAGCGGTCTGTATCCCGCCTGCGTCCCCTGGGTTAACGATGTGCCCAAGGTTCATGCTGAGAGTTCGATGGATAGCCGCAAGTCCGCTGCCGAGGGTCTGTCAGATCGCCGTTATGATTCCGACCGAGTACCAGACGCACCTTGCATTCAGCCCCGCCGGTCCACATCCGCCCTGTGGGACGCACCATGTGCATGGGACGGGCTGTCGGGAAGTCCTGGCCGAAGGTAATCTAGACAATCCAAGTTCAATCGAGGCGGGGCAACTTCGCAAGAGTCGCGCGCATGGGGAGATCATTCGCGATTTGGTTCCGAGGGTGGATAGGGGCTGAAGGAAACTGTCACCTTGCTTGGAACCCTCGAGCGGTCCGGGTGACCTGCGTGCCGACACATTGGTCATAGTTAGCACACAGATAAGACCCGGATGGGGCAAGCGCGGGCTGGCGTTTGCGGTACCTTCAAAGCACTCGGTGCAGACTAGTCTGTGCACATTGAGCGAAAAGTATGGCCATTTGGCCGCATCGGGACTACAGCACGATCCCTGGCGGCAAGCACGTCCGTAATCAGCCGTAGATCTGGGCAGGGTCGAGCAAAACATACCTGTACGCCATCTCCTCAGCGCGGATCACTGAGACGCGCGCTCCGCCAGGCGCGCCCGACATGTTTGGTAGCACGTTCCATGACGGCGGCCTCACCGACACACGCGGTGCGCGTCATACCTATCATGATGAGTTCATCTGTCGGTCATCAATCTAACTAGAATCGCCCGCTCATCGAACCTTGGGACTGCGCGTAGCAGAAACGCCGACCGAAGAACGAGAGGGCGGACGGAGCAACCTCAATATGGCCATCGAGACTCTCGGGGCCAATCCCACGCGATATGGGAGATTTGCACGGCCACAGCGGGGTCTACTCCGTGGGGCCCACGTTGCTATCCTCCGCCTGACAAGTCCTAAATGCCGTTTCAACGAACTCCGCAAAACCTTGCAAGAGGCCGTGACACGGAGCTGGAAAAACGCAGAACCATTGTGACCTTTTAATTCCGCCTGCCGGCGGCAACACCCACTTCTGCCGCGAGTTTGCAAACCAAGAACCCTCTGTCAAAGGAAGGATCTAGAGGACGAACGGCAAGAGACAGCTTCAATTACGTGAACCAGGGAGCGTCACATCAGCTTTGTCGAGGCACGATGTTCTCTCCCTATCCATTCGCGACTCCCATCCTGATTCTATCACCGGTAGACATGGTCCGCTAGAGATATGATGATATCAGGCATTTGAATGAGAACAGCAAGCGATGTGACAGACCATAAAGGTTGGCAGCAATCTCGGCCTCCGCCCTGTCACCGTTCGCGAGGAGCTTCTCCTTGTTGTAAAGGAGTTCCTCACGAGTTTCGGTCGAGAACTCCTGGTTCTGAGCTAAAGGGTACCGAGATAGACGTCAGTGACAAGAGGAACACGGCAAAATGCCGTAACATGGGGCCTGTTGGAGAATCCAAAGACGTACTCTCAACGATAGCGTCCACGGGGCATGCTTCCTGACAGAATCCGCAGTAGATGCACTTGGTCATGTCGATGTCTGGCATAGGGCGAAGTCAGTGGGGTAGGGTGGTCACAAGTGCGACATTAGGGACGAACCATAACGAGTGGTCCTCCTGGAGCCATCCAATCGGGCTTCGCTCTCGATTGTAATAGCCTGAGCTGGGCAGATGGCTTCGCACAGCTTACAAGCTTCCCGTCACCTGTGTGAGTTCTCGTCATGCGTGCAGTTGCAATGAATGACAGACCAATGCAGCGCTCTTCACCGCTAGGGTATCTACGGAGAGCGTGCTCTCCACGGAAGCGGGGGGAAAGGGGGCCCTTCTCGAATGGATACATGATCGTGTATGGAGGACGGAAGAACTGCTCCAAGACCAGCCACATGCCTACGCCATGCCCTTCAGAAAAGGCCGTCCACTAGGAGCACGAATGCCACACGCACCCCGAATGATTTCTGTGAAAAAGAACAAGTGTACGGCCTTGTCAATGGCACTTGGACCGTCCTTGTAGGGGTCGTAGTCTTTGCCGGGCTCGTCGGCGGCAGTGAAGCTAGCAGTTTTGGAACTTGGGGAGCGGAGGGGAGGTCCAGGATCCAGGTGGTCCTTGGGCTTGAAGGGTTCTGCCTGCTGGAGACGAGGAGTGGTGGAATGCCATCGGTATGCGAGCGCGAGAGAACGAGAGGCGGTGACACGGCCAGCGGCCAGCCTGGAGGAAGGACCGGCGGCGACTAGGGCGCGCGCAAGAGACATGGTGGTGGTCGTGGACGACGCGGTAGACACCGGAAGGCCGCTGTTCGACGTTGGTGAAGACAAGTCTGACGACGAGCGGAGACACCTCAACGCCTGCTCCCGTGCCGGCTGTTGCCGGTGTTCCCCGGCCAATCGGGTGTCGAGTATCTGATACGCCTCCACAGTCTCAGTCTGCGCGGCCGTCGTGTCCCAAGCACTCCTCTGCGCCACCATGTCCTCCTCCAAAACAAAATCCAAGGCCCCCCAGCCCAAACCTTCTGCCCAGGGTTCGCTCTCAGTCATCCGCTCAAACCACATCCGTCTGATCTCCGACCGTGGCTAGCCAGAGATCCAACAACAATATAATCGATTCCAAAATGACCTGCAGACACTCGCGAGCAAGATTGGAGAGCTCGAACAGGAGGCAGAGGAACACAAGTGCGTCCCGCGAACATTAGTTCCCCCAATCGGAGTCGCTAACGTTGATTAGTCTTGTGCTCGCCACCTTAGACGAGACCCTCACAGACGAACCCGATCGCAAGTGCTTCCGGCTCGTCGGTGGTGTGCTGGTAGAGCGCACCGTCAAGGATGTCGTCCCCGCTCTCAAGACGAATCGCGATGGCGTGAGTAGTGTCTGACTGTTGACGATCTCGTGACTCTAAGTCTCTACTACAGATCCAGAAGGTGATCAGGAGCCTCGCCGAACAGTATAAGGGCAAGGATGAAGAGTTCGAGAATTTCAAGCGCGAATATAACATCCGACCGGCGTCCGCTGGTTGATGAAGCCAGGCTAGCTCTGGAGAATTTGGTGTAGTTTAGACAGAGGTCGAGGTGGGTTCATTTATGTGCTGGCTCGAATGAAAGCTTGGTCCTGATTAAGCTTTCATTGCAGAGGTTGCGCCTCTCCGCATGTATAGTTAACCCTTGTAATGCTGAACGTTTGACCTTGCATCGACGACGGCATCAATGACCTTTCTAAGGTTGTGAAGTCTCGCAGCGACCTCCAACGTATAGGCTTTTGCACTGTAGTGCTCCCAATCTCACACGCGAGCCGTTGTCTGCTCCTATCAGTGTGGCGTGCTTTGTAGCGGCGGAAATTCCAATAGGTTCATCGCGACGACGAGGGGAACGTGGGCCAAGACTGAGACTCCAAAGCAAAGCATGCAGGCAGCGGGGGCCGTCACGGGCAGAAAAAGATGATACCACGTCAAACAGCCTGTCGGCGTTGAGTATATTTTGCTGCAATGTAAGAGTAGCTTTTCTACCTGCCTTGTGCGATGGGTAGCCCCTGGATGAGCTGGAATGGAGGATGGAAGGTGATAGGTGGGTAAGCGCCACAATATCCGAGTGGACGTGATCGGAGACAAGTGCGACGGCGATTGAAAATCACAATCGAGCCGTTGTGGACGCTTGTATGTCCATTCTTCGCTGTCGACCACTGGCTACCAGTTACCAGTGCTCCCGAACCACTGATGTCGATGAAGCCTGTCTCCCCCGAACCCGCCCACCGACGCAGCAGCGCGCGGTACCTGGTAGTCATCATGCCACCACTGCCTGATTAACTCAAATAGACCCAGGGAACATGACGACCGGCGCCCAAGCACTTCTTCTCGTTCCCATCCCCTTCGCTTTCAGCCCTCCTTTCGCCGTTGTTTGGCTGTCCTCTGGTGGACTCCACTCCTTCGTCCTACCATTGCGACGCTAGTGACGCCCCTTTCACGCAAGGCCCTTCGTTTTCGTTTTCAACATGAAGCTCGCTTTCGCATCCCTGCTCTTGGTCGTTGCCACCGCTGTAGCTGCTGCCGTTCCGCCTAGGCTTCCTGACGGTGCGTGTTCAAATGCTCAGCCTTGCCGTGGCTAGATACCTCATTCCCTTATTCCTCGCTGTAGACCCCATCTCTACTGCGCCAGATCCGGCTTCTCCTTCGAGCTCTGTGCCACAAGATCCCACATCCGTAGTATCTGCACCCATTTCAGATCCCTCGGGCACGAGTACCTCGTCTTCAGGATCCTCTGGACCCATATCTTCGATCGACGTCCCCACCCCATCTTCCGACACCGGCGTGCCCACCTCCGCCACCAGTGTTCAGGTTTCCTCCACAGAGGCGGAATCCCAGACCTCCACCTCCCAAACGTCCTCGATCGATTCGCTCACCTCGACGGCTGATGCGCCGACCATCACGCCTGGGCAGCGCTCAACCGCATCTGTCAGTACGAGCACTTCTATCACATCTACCCATGCTCCGCCGCCATCTTCAACTCCCAGCTCTAGCCCCAACCCCAGCTCTAGCCCCAACCCCAGCTCTAGCCCCACCCCCAGCTCTAGCACGGCCCCGTCCACGCCGACCACCACGCCCCCCACGGTCGACAAGCAGACCTACCTAGACAATCACAACGAGTGGCGCGGATTGCTTGGCGCTCCGGACCTGCAGTGGTCGGACGACCTCGCTGCTAAGGCCCAGGGATATGCGGAGCAGTGCCAGTTGCAGCACTCAGATGGCGCCCTCGGTCCCGTTGGCGAGAACCTCGTCGCGGGCACGGGTTCTTTCAAGGCGGGTGACGCGATGGCCCAGTTTGTTCTGGACAGGAGTACGTTTTCATGTTCAGGCATCAGTGGTGGACGGTGCTGATGTTGAGGAACGACTATTTAACTAGGTGGCTTCAACCCAGGCGATATCACCTTCAGCCACTTCACGCAGGTCATTTGGAGTTCCACGACCCAGTTGGGCTGTGGTGTCGCTCTTTGCGACGAAATGTTCCCGGGCCATGGCGCCGCCACCTACCACGTGTGTTTGTATGATCCTGTCGGAAACGTCGTTGGGGAGGAAAGGTTGGTCGGGACTGCTTATGTCCTCGGCGAGACGCTGACTTATTGCTTGCATAGATTGAACCTCCCTCATCTCGCATGATCACCATTATCCCTCCGTCCTTCGCTGCGTCGTATTTAAGTAGAACCCTTCCCGCTCCGATGGTCAGGCACCAAATAACTTGGTATATTTATCGCCTCTGCCCCGGGTTTGGGGGAGGCGTTTTTCTTGGTCGCGCCGTGTGGGCTGGACTGAAGCACACTACTTCACGGCGCATGAATGTGCTACCTTACCCACGTCTCCGTCGCACTGCTACGAATTCGTTGCTTGTCAACTACAATGCTTTGGGCTCACGTATCTTTGCTTTCGACGGTCCTGCACCGTATTAGTCGAATTATCAAATCAGTTGTTGTACCCTGTTGTACCTTACGAGTACTTCGGAGGATACTACGCGTGCCTTCAGTGTGGTAGGATCTGCACTGTGACCCCTATAGCAGAAATGCTAGCGATACACGCCAGCAGGGCCCACACCATCGGTGAGGTGATTACGAAGAGTTCAAAAGACTCCACTTGCCTGAACACTCTCGTGAAACGCGATCTCGCTCACCAGCCCGAGATCTCGCTGCGCACCCGATTCTCTAACAGCGTAGATTCTCTGCAGATCTGATCTACGCTGCCCCCCTGGGAGACCAAGACCAAGTGCAGACAAGTGCGCGACTCGCTCTCGCTCCCGTCTCATGACGTCAACCGGGGCCCTGAGCAATTTGACCTGCCTTAGGCCGTGGTGGTCCGGCCGCAACTGAATTCTTTCCGACGCCGACGGACACGAGTCGAACCCACAACTGGAGAGTTAGGCTGCGGGACGGTCGAGACAAATATTTTGACAAACCGGACTTTGCGTCATACAATGACACCATAGAGACTAGTCCCGGGCACACTACGTACCGTCGTATTTCTGTCCAAGGTTGCATCGGAGGCATAGTACGAAAGGCATGCATGCAGTTTCATATACTTTTTGGGAACCGGGATGGTTAGCCGTGTTGGGAACAGACAAACAGGTCAGGCCTCATGGTGCTACGCTGGAACGGAGACCTCAGGTCCATGGACGGGCGTGGCGGCTTATATTGAGTTGAGAATCCGCCTCGTGTTCAGCTAGTCCGAGTCTGGCTGTCGAGACATCCAGGTCCGAGGTCAAGACTCGAACGCGACCGCAACGTGCGCGGGCGTGTGCGGCGCCGCTCTGAGGGCCGCTGAGTGATGAGACACGCGGACGGCTTCGGCGGAGAGTTTGTTCAAGGAGCTTGTTTGTCAAGCATTTACAATTGGCATTCGGGAGCGGCTGGAACAACAAGTAGTTGAACGTTAACTTTTTGGACGGCACACGACTGCGGGTCAGAGAACCCTGACGGCGAGGTCGCGGATACCCATCTGCTCGAGTGACGTCCTGTGCACTAACATGTACAGCTCTTTGCCTCCTCCGACAGAAGCATTTGTCACTGAAACAGCATCCGTCAGCAAGGTACGGATGACAAAGGTAGAAGCTTACACCACAACGACGCCTTCAACCACGGCACCGCATTCGCCAGCTCGCGCAAGTTTAGGTAAGTGCATGCGATGCGGAACATCATGTCACAGGGCTCGAGGAAACTCGTCACCGTCGGGATACGATCGGTCCCGATGGGCAGCTCGTTCTGACCCAGTGCACCCTCTGCGACTTCGAATCCGAGGCACCGCAGCGCTTTCATGTCCTCCTGCAACGACTCCCTCAGCAAGCGAGGGTTGCCCGACGCTCGGAGCTTCTCTGCAAGAACGTGGAACGCGAGAGCGCTCAGTGGGCGGACGGGGCCCCTCGTGGGCGCAAACGTCTCCCGGACGTCCTTCTCGAACTTCTGCACCTCCTTTAGGGAAGCAGAGGTCAGTTTGCGGGAATTGACCATCTCGTTGAGCTCGTGCCGACGCTGGAGCCGCTCGCCTCCGTCTTGCCTGTCTTCCTCGCACAGCCAGCACGTGCAATGCTCACGCATGTGCTTCTTGAGGATGCCCTGGCGGGTGACGTAGGATTCTTCGACGGTGTATGGGATCGTGATCTCCGTGCCCGAGGGAATGGGCTCGGCAGCGCGCACGATCATGATGTCTCCGATGCAGTACCAGATCGCGTTCGCACCACAGGAGTGGTTAAAGAGCGAAGCGAGGGGGTAGAGGCCGGTGGGTTTGGCGTTCTCGGACACCTGCTTGTCTTCTAGGCGGAGGGGACAGAAGTTGTTGTAGATGCAGATGGCCTCGAGCTGTGCGATGTCGATGTCGGCCCTTGGCGAAAATAGGTCTACCGGAGTCGCCTTGCCGAGAGGCGGGGGGTAGGAGCTGGGAGGCGATGGGTAACTTGGGCCTGCATACAGATGAAATACCTGATCGCGCAGGTCAGGATTACCGTAAAGCTTGTCCATGATACGCGCCATAAGTACGGCATCAGTCCTCTCCCTGGATATGTTCGAGATGAGATCGAGGGTGATGATGATCTTGTCCTGTGGGAGGTCTGTGGCATAAGCGGAGGCGAAGGGCTTTGTTACTAGCTGTGACCGGTAAGGGCAACGTCAACCCTGCACTCGAAGAACAGTGACCGGCGCGACGCACCAAGAGTTCACCGGTCTCAATGTCCTTAGTCGCAATAGCCCCACGACCACCCCCGCGGCTCATCATCTGACTCACCTCCATCGGCCCCATGTAGTCCGCAACGTCGAGACGGATGTTCTTTTCTGCATCGCGGAACATCGACACCCAGTCGTACTGTCCGGTCTGCTTTTCCACTTGTCGCGCTTGGCAGCGTTGTATCCAGGGAGCCGCAGCAGTATCATTAGGATGATGCTCTTGCCATCGGGTAAAATGTCCCGCTGCTGCGTCATACTCGCCCCTACCATACTCCGCCTTCGCTAGACGGAACGTTGTCTTGTATAAGAGCGTGTCGGGGATGCCGTTG
The DNA here is from genome assembly GCA_008694245.1 of Ganoderma sp. BRIUMSc. Classification (NCBI taxonomy): domain Eukaryota; kingdom Fungi; phylum Basidiomycota; class Agaricomycetes; order Polyporales; family Polyporaceae; genus Ganoderma; species Ganoderma sp. BRIUMSc. The sequence continues at coordinate 8,487 of VJXU01001145.1, forward strand.
GTAGCAAGGACTTGCTGCGCGTCGGCGGCTGCCCCAGAAAGGTAGTTCAGACGGAGATAAACCTCCGCTCTGTTGGAATGGACGACGGCGGCGCCTGGGTCGACAACGAGACCCCTCGAGTAGGCCCACGCAGCGAGGAACCATTGCTCCGAGTTGAAGTAAGCGTTTCCACGCTGTCGCCATGCATCGAGGGTGGTGGGTTCGGCAGGCGACCTCGGAACTGTGGGGCCGGTCTGCCAGGCTACGTCGCGGAGAAGAGGACTACCGGGGACGACAAATGTGATGTCGGTGGGGCTGTCGACCCTAATGATGGGACGTATACCTTGGAGCGGGGCCTTGAAGGTGGGCTCGCGAATGGCAAGGACGGCCCCGAGGGGGAACAGAGTGTCAACGTGTTTGAGGTTGCAGTCAAAGGTAGAGGGAAAATTGTAAATCGATAGATCGTGGACCCGACCATCGATGTCCTCGACAATCGTTTGAATGGCCACCATGCGGCCTAGAACTGAGTTAGGTATCATGATAGGGGTACGGAGGTTGAGACGTACAACAAGGAGCGACAATGCGGCAAAGGAGATATTGACCCTGATCGACGGATACGTTAGCATCAATGTTATGATTCGTCGATAGACAATGCACGTACAACGTGGGCGCGACGCACAAGCATTCCCGCGAAGGCGACTGACAGCGCCTCGAGGTCAATGACAGGAGGGTAATAATAAAGGGCTAATATCGGACGTACCGGGTTCTAAGCTTTCCACAGCCGTGGTGCTCGAATGCTTGGGGAACCCCACGATGGTCGTGAAGATCGGAACGCCAGAGGACCCAGCGTGGCGGCTGGTATTTCTCTCGAGTTCTGCACGGCGATGGGACTGCTCGGCGATTAGGGAGAGCGGGTCGACTGGGGGCGCGTACTCCGGAGGAATCTTCCGGTCCTCCTCGAACCAGTCCTTGTAGTCCTTGATGTACTGAGCGGTCCGTTCCTTCGTCATCCCGGGGTGAAACTGAGGCGGAGACCGGCGAGGAGGGAGGCTGGCATGGGTGGAGAGGGCACTGGATGACATGGCACGGGAGTCGTTAGGCGATGGGTGGAGTTGGCGCGCAAGCTCTGAGAGGAGGTCCTTATCCACGGTGGGGGTCGGACGAGGAGGGTGAGTGGGGGGGAGATTCGAAAGGCCGTTTCTTTTCTCATGGAGGGCCCATGGAGTGCACGAGGGCTGGAGCGGGCCACGAGAGCAAGGAGTTGGGAGCCCTCTATGTCCTCAGAAGGCTCGTTCGTGCCAAAGGTAGCGCATGTTTGCGTGAGTGGGTCCTCTTATTTGGGCGGCCCGTGAGCAATAAATGGAACGAACTGCCCAATGTTCTTCCTTTTCTCCCACTGGAACCTATCGCAGAACAATCTGTAGTGAGTCAGTGAGTAGTAGACTCGATTTGGATGGAGGTATTAGACTCCAGGTCCCGCACCTCTCCGCGTCATCCTAGGATAGGCATCAGAAGAGGAAACATGAAGGCGACCACGTAACGGTCTGAAAGACGCGCGCCTGTGTTTGGTGGCGGCGGAGTCTGGTCAAAATTTCAGCAGAGTACGTATACCCACAGCTAAGGACGTACGCGTCGTGCTCATCGGTGTGCCCTTCGAGTGCTCGAGGCATTTGTGTCTGAAAATGCACGCGGAGGGTGGCGGCGGCGTTGCACCTGGAGATATGGAACACGCGCAGTCGCGGTGTGTAGATTTGCTGCTGATTTGGTGGCGGCGGATGCGGGTGGCACACACACAGACCACAGAAGCAGCCTCGAGTCAGAGACGGTGCGGTCTGAAGCTCAAGTCCAGCCACGCCAATCCTACTCGGGAAGGAGGCCAAACACGCACGTGATCCCATCACTCGAAGGTCGCAATATGGGTTAAGGTTAAGGTTACTGACATCAACCCCTGCTTCGGGAATCGGGGAACGGCAACTCTATCCTTGATTGCACCGTCCACGAGGTTTGCATGAACATCTCTTCCCGCCATCGTCCTGGCACCCACCCACTAGTGCTCAGTGCTGCCGCATATCTTTGCATGGCATATACACTCGTTCGAGAGGCAATCACGCGATGAACGTTGCCGGGCCTTCTCGAAGCAGCGCATCCATCCAACCGCTTTCCTCGTCCACCAAGTCCAAGCTACGTTCAACGCAAATCTTAATTTCCTTGCCCCAGGTCGTCTCAGAACTCGTACAAAATTCCCTGGACTCAGGTGCCCGGAACATTGAGGTGTCAATAGCTCCCGGTGACTGGGAATGTTGGGTACGGGACGATGGTGCTGGCATTTCTCGTGACGGACTTGCACTGTTGGCTAGAGGACCGGAGGGAGGACGATATGGTGAGTTGTGACTGTTCATAGCAAGGGCTCGGTATGTATGTCGAGACGAACAGGCACTTCAAAGGCATACGGCATTTTGTCGTTAGACGAGGTAAACACATTCGGCTTTCGCGGAGAAGGTATGCAGAACTGTTCGACCAACATACCGTAGCTCCTGCTCATAGTCTCCTGTTGACTCTAGCACTTGCTTCTATTGCAAACCTTTGTTGCCTCGAAATATCCTCGAGAACTGCGCATTCCGACCAAAGTTGGTCCGTTATTATGAAGGTATGCTGAATTTGTGTAATCCGGCGTTCGTCGCATTTTAAGTTCTCTAGGGCGAACAAACTCTGTACACCGGTCCATCAGTTCGTTGGCGCAGAGAATCACCTGGTACGGTGGTATCTGTGCGCGACGCTTTCTACAATGTTAGTATGCCCTTATTGATGCGCATATAGTCACTCGTTTATGTTAAATAACATGTAATAGTTGCCAATCCGCAGGAAAGCTCACCCGAACCCTCCACGAATAATAGAGCTCATTCGAAGAGAAATTTCCGCGTATGCTCTCGTCTTCCCAAGCGTATCTTTTACATTCGAGACGATGCAAAAGGCGCAGGACGGAGCGCAAACCAAACCCAACACACGTTTACTAACGGTGCCCAAGGTATGGCACAAATGTGGCCAGTAAGTTTTGTACTCACATGCCGTCCAACTGAATCAGACTTCTTCCACTCTATCTGCATTTCGTCATCTCTACGGGAAGGCCCTTGCCACTGTGAGGTTGATTTCCTTCAACAAGACTGCTGAGCCATTGTTCACTTTTTCCAGCACGTTGAAGAGGTTAATGAAAGCCACGATCGAATGAGGCTTGAAGGATTCTTGTCCCTCCACGGGGCGTACTCAAAGGTTGTCCTTTCCTCACTCCGGCACTTCATGGAGTGTTGACAGATCTTCTACTACGCAGGCCTATCAATTCCTTTGTGCGTTTAACCCAGACATTTTCTGGTGCTGTTCTGTTCCTCATCATCGACGTCAGACATCAACCGCCATCCAGTGGAATCGTGTGACCTTCACCGTGCTGTAGAAGGTGTCTTCGGCCGGAGTTCCTTTGGCAAGCATGTATGTGGTTCCTCAGACGTCAAGGGACCTACTATTCTAACGCCCGACAGGCATATGACGAGCAAGGAGCCATTGACATTGTCCATCCAAGTATGTTGTTTCCACGGACATCATGAACTCTTATGCACCTCTATACAGGTCGACGGAGATCTCCACGCAAGACAGAAAAGAAGCCTGTTTACGTGTTGAACTTAACGATTCCGCCCCGGTTTGTCGACAATACCATAGAGCCGGCCAAGGCGGCTATCCAGCTCCAGGTATGAAGGCCGTCACCCAATGCATGTCGTCATTTCTTAGTTGCTGGATGCCTAGAACTCGGCGGCAGCGGCAGCTTTCCTGTCCTCTGTCATCGAAGCCGTCCTTGTTCGGCACGGATTTCTATCTCAGCGATCTAAAAAACCTGATCGTCACGACGGCGCGTCGCCTCCGCGTAAGATACGGAAATCGACTCATGCGGGAGGACCGGACCCGAGCGGGTTGCTGGCTGGACTGAGTCTCAATCGCTCCTCATCTCGGGGTCAGGGAGGCCTTGTTCCCACGGACACCAGTGAGCCTGGCCAGTGTGACACCACGCCGCCTGGAAGCGCCACCTTCCTATTGCCCGCCGTTCAAGAAGAGGGGGGCCTGATAGTAGGAGAAGCTACAGAAGCTCGCGATATACTGTGGAAGGACCCTGCAACGGGCGAAACGTTCGTTGTAGACGCACGAACGGGCAATTCATATCCTCAAAATGCTCCGGCAGGGTCCTCGACTCAAGACGCTTCTGGAACGCCTGTTCTGAGACTGCGACGATCTCTCCGGGAGCGTGACTCGGCGCAGACGACGACCGTCCCGGCGTGGATTGCTGAGGCCCTCAAGGTGAACGAGGCGTACAAGGTTCTGGAGCAAAAGATTCCCGTCCTGCCGAACTCTGGCGACTTCGTTCAGCGGCTTGCGTCCCATTCCTGCAACCAAGGTTCCGATACTCGTAGGCATGGAAGTCTTCAGCAGCAAACTTTCCATCCCTGGGACGCGCCGAATTTCGATCGGTTCAGCAAAGACGACTTGCGCCATGCGCTTGTGCTTGGCCAGGTTGACCGCAAGTTCATTGCCTGCGTCATGCACCCAACTGTCAACGCTGAAGGGTTGCATTCTGAAGCTCCTCTACTCCATAGCGGCGGGGTCCTCGTCTTGATTGATCAGCATGCAGCCGACGAACGAGTACAGGTCGAACGGTACTTGCGGGAACTTTGTGAAGGCTTCCTATTGCACCAGCATCCACAGAACGACATCGGTGGCGGCGTCTGCACCAGGAAGCTCGAACCCCCCGTGAACTTACTGTTGACCAGACCTGAAGCAGAGCGTGTAGCAGGGTCGCACAATATCCGGGAGGCATTCAGTCGATGGGGCATGAGTTTCGCTCCTCCTTCGGAACCTATCATTCTTCTCGACGGCGAGGTGGATCGTGCTTCGTACATTCAAGTCGCCGTGAATACCGTGCCTGAAGTGGTCGCCGAAAAGGTGCGTTGCACCGTACCCCACGTGGACCAGCAACTGACACCTTCGGCAGCTCCTCGCTGGGGACGAGCTGCGCAATATTGTGAAGGGCTTTCTTGCGAGGTTCGAGTCAGATGGCGTGCCGGGCGCATTATGTCCGCACGGCGACGGACGTGATGTCTTGACCTGGCAGAAGGCGTTACGGTGGTGTCCCCAGGAATTGGTCGATCTGATTAACTCGAAGGCATGCCGAGGTACAATGGTGCTGCGTGCTTTGTCCGTTGAAACGCTGAGAGCTTCGTGACAGGTGCGATCATGTTCAACGACACCCTCACATTAGGACAATGCAAGGCTCTGGTCGCCAAACTCTCCGAGACCGATATGCCGTTTCAATGCGCACATGGAAGGTGAGCAACACTTGGGTGTGATGTCACTGTTACGTGCGCGATGCTGAATGGAGCGTTGGAAGACCGTCGCTCGTGCCGTTGGTTAACACCTTGGGGGCCGCGAACAACTCTGGATCACCGCATGCACACATCAACTGGAGCGGACTGGTACGACACCCGGGAGTCTAGACAGCGACACGAGCCGGATGTAAAGGAGTCATAAGTGGTCACAAGTAGACAACAGAAGCGTGGGCGGTGCCGAGGGTGTGATGCCGACGGTGGAGACCTGAGCGAGCGAGTGGCATCGATGGGGCTGGATGATGTCACGCGACCGCTTACGGAATGATGTCATGGGTCGAACTCCCTTCTTATACCCCGCCTTGCTCTCGTCCGGCCTCTGCATTACACCTCCCAACCGCATTTGCTCGCCTCCATCTCTCTCTCTCTCTCTCTACATCACCATCTACAACCCATCTACCTTACTATCTTCATCGTCACCGACTCCATCATGCGCCACGAATTGACCAAGATCGTCTACAAGCCCGCGCCTGAGTCGAACGAGGAGTTCAGCATCATCGTCCACCCTGCGGAGGTGCGCGCCTGTGATTTCTTGCCCTGATTTAGAACTTATGGTCCGTGTATGCGCGCAGTACAAGCGATGGAAGGAAGGAGGTGTGTATTCTTGTTTCAATCGCTTCATCCGTGCCGTCAACTCATCGGAACTCCCCAGACACGTAAACGCGCCCAACCGCCTCTCTGTGTCGTGTGACTGACACCATTCTTTTCCAGAACGGTCGCACTGGCAGAGGTCGTTGATTGTAAGTGATATGCCCATTGTACCCTAGCTGCTTGTTAACCTCGATGCCTCTCGATCAGCGTTCCAAATGTTCTGGTCGAACCAAGGAGCCCAGGGTATTCTCGGCCGCCCGTCGAAACAGCAACTGGAGAACGCGTTCGGCTCATCGAAAGATGTCGACGTCGTCACTCAGATCCTGACCAAGGGCAAGGAGGAGGCGGGGAAAGTGGTCAGGATGCATCCTGCGACGAACGTGACCAAGAGCTCGTTTACGGTCGATACCAGGGGCAAGTCGCTCACCGGTATCTGATGCGCGGACGTGGGGACTAGTGCTGTGCGTCGTTCCGGCGAAGAAGTTGAATCTTAAAGGACTATCGCTGTGCATACCAACTGTAACACCAACATTGTATTTCTGTGCCCATAAACGCAAGTGCATATTTTGCTAACTTGGTGTCGCTCAGTTGCAAGTTCCCTCTCGCGGCTGCGGCTTGCGACGTGCAAGCACCTGTGGCCGAGAGATGGGGGAGCAGGTGATATCGTGGTGGGGTCTAGAACGGCATTGACGCCGAGGTGAAGTCATCGTTTGGTCCTTTTCTGCACGATTCGATGAGAATCGGAAGCTAGGCAGAGACCAATCGGGTGCAGCACTACCCACCACAAGAACACTTAAGATGGAGTCGGTGGTGTTGGGCAGTGAGCGTCGCCTGTTCTCCCCATCCGCTTGCTCGTCCTCACCGCCCGCCCCGACTGTCTGAGGCTGTGATACACGACATGCCGACGACAGTCATTCTCGGCGCAGGGATCATTGGCCTTTCCACCGCCCACTCTCTTGCCCGCCTCGCCTCGCCAGATCATACCATTCACCTCGTCGAACCCGCTCCCCAGCTCTTTTCCTCTGCTTCTGGGAAGGCTGCGGGCTTTTTAGCAAAGGATTGGTTCGCCCCCGCCATTGCACCCCTTGGACTACTCTCCTTCGAGCTCCATCGCAACCTAGCCGACAAGCACAACGGGAATACGCGCTGGGGCTACTCCGAGTCCCTTTCCTACTCCCTCGACCACGCGTATCAGTCGGACGACTCCACACCGCCTACAAGCGGCGCGTCGACGTCTCCACCCGTCTCAAGCGCTCTTGCGTTCGAGAACACACCCAGTTCAAGCCTTGGAAACAACGCACCTGCACTTGCGCCCACGTCAAATGCTTCGACTTACACGGACTCCGCAGCGTCTTCGATGTCCAGCCTGGGACCCGACTCAGCCTCGGCTGGCGACCTCGACGTAGCCCACGAACAACCTTCTGGTCGCAACGGCAGCCAGGGACAGGGCGGCCTAGACTGGCTGCTCAGCAATACAAGTCGTGTGACTGTCGCGGGCACGGCGGATTCTTCATATAAAACCCAGTCCGCTGACGACCTCCCGCCCTGGCTGCTCGCACAACCTGGGGCCCTGGAGGCCATCTCGGACAGAAGGTCGACCGCGCAGGTGTAAGTCGTTTTATCACCGTTTACCCCGTCTGCGCACCGTCCTATGTCTGTATTCGCACAAACAGGATTCCACGCAAGCTCTGCGAATTCCTCCTGGAGCAGTGCCTCGCTGCCGGGGTTACTCTCCACCACCCAGCGCGCGCGACGAAGTTCGTCAGGGATGAGGGGGATCCGGACGGCTTGACGCGACTCCGGATCGGGTATTCCGCGCAGTCCAAGTCGCAGAGCCCCGTAGACCTCCCGTGCGAGACGGTCGTCATCGCTGCTGGCTGCTGGACTCCCCAAGTCTATGCGACGCTATTCCCGAACGCGAGCCGGATGCCGCGCATCACGCATCTAGCAGGATACTCGGTCACGCTCAAGTCGAAGCACTGGCCACGTACCGCAATTCCCTCGAGCTCCGGTCCCGACCCCGTCGAGGAGCGCGATACGACCAAGCTCGCTCCCGAACCCTCCGTGTCGACCGACCCTGCCCTTCCCGGACCCGACGGACCCGCGAGTCCGTGCTACGCGGTGTTCACGGATACGTCGGGTTTCGCACCCGAGATGTTTTCGCGCGCGAACGGCGACGTCTGGCTTGGAGGCCTCAACCCCCCGCACGCGAGCCTTCCAAAGCTCCCGTCGGACGCGTATGTCGATCCCGCAGAAGTCAACCGGCTGCTCGCCGTCGGACATGAGCTCTGTGGGGCGGACATCGAGATGACGGGCCAGGCGCTGTGTTTCCGGCCCGTGAGTGCGACAGGGCGCCCTATCATCGCGCGAATGCACGAGGCGGACCTGGGGGACGGGCTGAAGCCCATGGGGCTCGACGGGAAGGGAGGGGTCTTCGTCGCGACGGGCCATGGGCCGTGGGGCATCGCCCTGAGCCTTGGGACGGGGCAGGTCATGGCGGAGATGGTGCTAGGCCGCGAGACTAGCGCGGACGTTGAACAGCTGTCGAGGTGGTAAGTGCTGAAGCTTGCAGCGCATCTATGGTGGTATACGTTAGAAGGCAAGGGTATCCGTTGTCATGCTTGGTCCTTTCGCGGTCATCTTTGACACAGGTTTTTGCTTGGCTTGCCGGCTAGACGAAGGTACCAACCAAGCCAGGTCGGAATGGAGTCGCAGCAATGGTCGCAGCGAGAGATGCCAAAACACACCGTTTCATGCTTTCTGTATTCTTTCCTCTATGTTGTCTATATCCTTTCTTGATTTTACCCTCTTTCAGGACTGGGGTGTTTGAGTACAATCCTCGCGAAGTGAGGCCGTAGTGTCCGCAATCCACCCACACTACGCGATGGCAGTGGGTAGAGGTATTCTGGTCGATTGACTGCGCGCCGTGGCTCTTGGTAACCTGCAGCCTGTATGATGCTTACGTGTGGTGAGGTCTGTCCCTAATGTGCGTTAGGTTTTTTCTTGTCACGTAATTGACTTACCTGTACGACGACATACCGCTAATTGTATTCACTCGGACTCTTTTATCGCCTGTGCGGATTTCTTCTGGTCTGGCTACAGCAGCTAGCCATCGAACGAGTGGGCTGTGTCCAGCCTACATCACAGCCCATTGGGCGTAGGTTCCTTCGGTTTAGGATCGCAGGAGGCTGGTATTGCTGTTCCGAAAATCTCGTGGGTGCCTATGAAACGCTAGATCTGTGAGAGGATCAGCTCTCGTTCTCGACAGTCCTCCGCGCGGTCTGTACCCATCACTCACCGAACGCCATGCCTGAGGAGTCGAATTCCCTACTTCAACGTCCTCACAGATTCCACCTCGGGGCCATCAGCACGAATGACCTTCACGCCCTTCGTCTGTATCTCAGCCACCGTCTCCGCCCACCCCGCATCTCCTCCAACGCACCGCGTGCCCTCCTCGACCACGTACGTCCTCCACCCCAAACTCGCGCTGTCCAGCGCGGTGTCCTTGACACAGTAGTCGCCCGCGATGCCCACGACGAACACGTCCGTGACCGCCGCGGCGCCCAGGCGCTCGCGTCCGGGTCTGCAT
>VJXU01001148.1:0-20030 GCA_008694245.1 Ganoderma sp. BRIUMSc
CACTGCGTCGCGGTCGTTCTGGCGCGCGGTGAGCGTCTGCAGCTGCGCGAGGACCTGCTGCGGGTTGCCATCGACGTGGATGTCGGGGGACTCGGACCCAAGCAGAAGACCACCTGCGGGGGCGGCGTCGGTCTCTCGCGGTGGCGAAGCAGGCTCGATCGGGAGCGGCGCTGAGCCCTGGGGGCTGCGGTTGATCGAGTCTAGGAGCGCGGCAGTATCGACCTGACGCTGACGCTCGGCGGCAAGGACTTGCTTCAGAATACGGATCTGGATCGAAGTCTGAAACCTAAATGTGAGCAATGATACGTTCCCATTAAGAGCGGATTGGGCGCACGCACGTTGAACATGCCGAGCGCGTCTGTAAGACTGCTATGACAGAGCCCGAGCGCTCGCTGAATCTCATCGCGCTGGAGGTACCGCTTGATGAACGGACGGTGGGACTGCTTCACAAGAAAGCGGTGAACTTCGCGGAAAGAGCTAGGACGAAGGGCTTCAGTTAGATCAAACGGGGTACATATGGAAGAAGCAACTTACTCCACGAGACGCTTCAGTGGGGGTCGGAGCTCAGCACTGACTTCGTCTCCTGCACCGGCAATCTCTTCACGAATAGACATGAGAACTGTCGCGCATCGCTCTGTAAGACGGAGACATGCCAGCCGATTGATCTAGAGAATGGAAGGAGTTTAGGGATGGGTTGGGTTGAAGGACGGAGAGGACCTACGTCGACCAATTGGAGAGACTCCCATATGTAAAGAAGCGTGCGGGCGGCCTCTTCTAGACCCACGATAGGCGCGAAGCGCAGGACGTCCACGCTGGCCTCCAAGAGCTCGTGGGCAATGTCCGCGGCAGTGCCAAGGATGTTGACAGCAGCCTCAGCGACGCGCTAAAGAGCGATGAGGACTGAAGGGCTCGGAGGGAAGTAAGACGGCTAGCACTCACGTCTCTGGTGCGGATATAGCCCTCGGACTGCTCTACAGGGATGTTCTTTTCCTTCTTCTGAGACCAGGGCCTGGGGGTGACTTCCCTGGACGTCCACCAGTTGGCCGAGTCGTCATGGTTATCGGGATGAGAGTCGTGACTTGAAGTGCGCCAGATGAAGGAAAGATCAGGAAGAGGGCTAACGGAGCGTTCGCGATGTTGAATGGAAGAGGTGCGACTTCTAGAGCGGAAGTCTGAGCCGAGGGGGAGAGGAACAAGAGTTGTGGTGGAAGAGGAGGTCGAGGTGGGAACGGGACTAGAAACGATGCGGTTGAGAGGGAACGACGGTGGTCGGATGGTGGAGACGGAGGCGCCGCGAGAGCGGAGGGACTGAGAGGAGTCAGAGGTAGGAGGAGCAGACTTGGTAGATGCAGGAGATGCGGTATCGGAAGGAGATAGCTTGGGGGACTTTGGGTGGGTAGGGTTGAGAGGTGACAAGGCCTTGACGGTAGATGCGGCGGATTCGGAAGATGAGCTGGAAGTGAGGGGAGAGGGTAGAGCGGATGTCTTGGAGAGCGGGCTTGCCTTTGCGCGAGAAGGCATCGTGGCGGGAGTTGCAAACCGGGATTAGAGGGGGGGCAAGCGAGAGCTTTGAACGTGCGGGGGACACGGCGCACAGCGGATGTGGAACAAGCGCAGGGTCTCTCGACGGATATTCAACAAGAGACCGGAGAGGGGCTGCGGCTGGGGGCAGTTGGAGGGTTATATAGCTCGAGAGGACGATGCGGACCCCAGGCGGGCACCGAGCGAGAGCGGAGGAGAAGGAGGAGAGGAGGAAACAGCCTTCCCGGACGAAGCGCTGGGCCCCGATCTGCAGAAGCCGGGGGCCGAACGCGGCAGAGATCGCTGTTCGCCTTGATCCAGAATGCCTAACACGACGAGTTCAAAGCCGGCGGGACGCAGAGAGTAGAGAACAAGCCCAGCGCAGGCAGCACGAGGCCATCCGCCATCGCTTTCTCCGCCCAAGTTGTGCCGCAAGCGTCCCAGCCGAGTCTCCGTTCGTCCCACGCCACCATCCCATCGACCCCGCCATCGTCCGCTTATGGTAAACTCCTCTTCTCTTTCGCGCCTCAACAAAAGCTGTGCCCCGCCGACATCATCCCGACAAGCCTCATAAGTCATCCTTAACATTCAAAATCATCCACTGCTCTTACTACAAGCCCCTACAAATTAAATCAGATCAATCAACCTTTGTTTGTCCTCTGCACTCGTCCCGTCGACGGTGACCACCGCTGACCTACTTCCGGCCTAGGCATCCTGGCCATGGGAGACTGAGTATCACAGACTCCACCGGCAAGACGAGCTTGCCAGTGTCACTAGCCCCGTACCGACCCATCGTCCCGTCTTCCCGTGGGCCACGAGGTCATAGGTTCGTCGGCCCGGAAATCCTATTGAGACTGCCTCTTGAACGTTTGACATCGACATCTTACCCCACATGCCGCATTTGAAGCATTTCGTACGAATGCCTCACTCGTTCATATAGAGCTTCCCTTGGCAATTATGTCTCCATCTGATTCTCACAAGGTGATATCTTCCCCATGGACTTCAACAGGCCTCCATTGCTTCGCATAGCCCAGCGTCAGAAGTATCGCCGAACGCTGGCAATCCACCTTTCCAACGTTCTCATTCTCCGAGGCCTTCGTCTCGGACGGCTCTTATCCAGCACAATCGCCGAGGAGTACATGAACAACCATTGTTCCATTTCACTGCACCGTTCATGTTCAATTCTATCGCCCACTGCCACTACCCCGCGCCGTCCAATCCCCTTCCGCCTCACCCCATCCAATCACGACGCCGCCCGGACAGTGCACGCGGCAGTACTCACAGCGAGGACTACGATTCGCTCACGGACCTGCAGCCTATCGCATCCCGATTGGCAAAACGATCGGGCCCAGCCAACCTGCAGCCTCATTCACCTACTCTACACCCGCGGCCGTCATGTCGTCGGAGGCAAACCTGATCGAGACCTCTCCTCCTGTCTGCGCGGCTCGACCCTTGAACACCGACGTCCTAGGTTGCCGGTTAGAACGCCGACGACTCTAGCCTAGAGCATGACGACGGGCCTCCAAGGCCAGCCAAGGCCCCAGGCCAGAGGACGTTTCGTCCGATCCCAGATCAACCCGACGCATGCGCGGGAGGGCCAAGCAAGAGCCGGGGTGTGTGACAATGCCACGAGGCCCCGTTCCGCCCGAAGCCGGAGACCGTGACGCGTGGTCCGCCTCCGCCCCGTCTTCGTCTTCGTCTTCCCCCCTCGGGGGTCGAGCGTGGGTGCCATGAGCAGTACATGACTGAAGTGTGCGTGCACAGTCAGAATGAGCGCGCCAGCTGGGGCGCCGCCGCGAGCCTGTCAAACAAGCGTGGCTTCTGCGCCTTGCCGAGGTCGCGACCGCCGTCGGGTCTCCCGCAGACAAGCTTCAGGCTCAGAGCTCCCTCTGAATCTCGCCGCGGGCTCGTCTTGGTGTTGGTGTGGTCGCGGGAGTGCAGAAGTGATGGCGCGCCTCTGTCTCCCACTCGCACCTTCCTGGCACCGGCGGACGCCGCCGGGCGAGCTCTCCGCGGCCTGTTCGCACTGTGCATAGGTGCATTAGCTGCAGTGACCATGGAATACAGTAGCGCGTGAATAGGGCGGAATGAAAGAAGCCGGTGGGCTGTACATATCACCCGTGTCTCCCCACGTCGCATGCCGAGCATCCTACGCGCACCGTCATAAACTCCTAGGAGGCGAGAAGGCAGAAGTGATGCGCACTGGTCATCGGGCGCGCCGCCCCCTCGCCGGACGTCCCAGGAAAGGTTGTAAGGGCGCACCGAAACACCCTTCGGGCACGTCGGCGCCCCCCCCTGCGCCTACATACTTAATACACGCCGTCACGGGCACCGCACAGGACGCTGTCATCGACAGCATTGCCCCTCCAGATCCCTCCCCGCTCGACCAATCTCATGCTGGGGAACTTGAAAGCTGACGGTGGCGGCGGACATGATCGACAGCCCGCCGTTCGGGGACAGGGGGACCTCGTGCCGACGGCGTGCACGGCGTAGGCTTAATTGCCGACGCGCATCGCTGGCGCCTGGAAAGTCGTTGGAGGGGAGGTCAAGGTCAACTGTGCGTCTTTGAGAGACTCAAGCGTGCCATCGAAAACGTACCCTGGATTCGGGACCTGAGAGCTGAGATCCTCGCGTAAGTAGCGTTCGCGAGCTTGAAGCTTAGTAGCCCTCGACGAGCCAATCCGAGTCCGTTATCGTTGTAAGTTCTTGAGCGCTCCGAAGAGGGCAAAGAAGGCATCGAGTTGGCTTCCGCGGAGGAGGCGCGGGACTGCGAAACGTACGCTGCCCGGTGCGGCCGACGTACGGAGGTCGAGAAGGGACGCCGGACAAACTCGCGAGCGAAGGGATGCAGAAATTAGACTAGCGGGGATGATGCGATCGATACACACCAGAAGATCTCTTCGCAACAGACTCAGAGGGCTTCGAAGGCGGCACAGGAAGGGTAGATAAGCACAGGGTAGAATGGATGGCGGTAGAGAATTGAGTGGATAGGGATCGAAGACGGTGGCGTTTCCGAAGCTGGACGGGGGTCGAGAGGAGACCCGACGGCATATGCGGTATGTGTGAAAGTTCCGGGATGGAACCATTCCACAGCGACCATATTCCAGTAGCCTGTAGAGTTGCGCCGGGCATCGACATTGTAGCTTTGGTGCTTGCAGAAGATGCGGTCAAGTCCAGAGCAGGAGAGGGTGAGAGGCGCCAAGGGCGTCTTCGGGATGGCAAACAAGGCCAAGCAAAGGCTGGGAGCGCGCGACGGGCGGCTCGTGCGCTGGCTCTCACCGACTGGCGACAATGTGCAAATGTTGCGGTTTAAGGTGAAAACCTCCTTAAACTCCCGCTCGGCTCTGGGAATTGACTCTCCTTTCTCTCAGGAATCAGAAAGCCATCGGAGGTTCTAACTCTCTCCGCTCAATCGTCCGCCCACTCACATTCCTTGGCCCGACGCTCGACGGTGGCCTGACATCGGTAAAAACTACACGAAGCATCCAATTGCGCCCGGTTCGAGGCAGTATGACACTCTCAGGGACGCCGCCAATTCTCGCTTTCCTACACGTGTTTCCAGCCGCTCGTTCGACCGCGCGTCCTGACCCACCCGCCCCGTGAATCCATCCCTCTCATCCAGAATGCACAATAACCATGCCCGGTACGAGAACGGATAGATGACCGTCTTTCATCCCGGAGAAGCAAACTCATGTGTCTATCGGGTCCCGAACAAGCGTGTCCCCTTGTCAGCAACCGCGCAGACGTGTGAACCCTCCGCCTCCAAAAATGAATGTGAGTTTCCCCCTTCATTTGGCCCTCGCTGAACGCTACCGTCCACTCATGGATGCCCCGTTCCATACGCCACCGCACATCTTATTCCCATGCAGCTGGAGAACAACGTAATGGTCTATCACTTCACCCGTCTCTCGGACGGCTCCGCTCACACGGCACGTTCAACTCTCGGTCGCATCTAAGGGGTATCAACTGTCTCCTCAGCCTTCCTATGAGGTTAACCTGTCATCGCTTTGTATTTCCTCTCTACTTACTTCCATGCCACAGATGTTAACATCACCTGTTCATCCCGTTGTCTCGCGCGATCGGCCTAGTCACGACCAAGACATGGGAATCCCAACGCTAATATTATTCGTGAGCTACATTCCCCAGGGGGCCTCTTATCACTGTCATCACCAGACCTCGTCCGGCGCAGCTCACTTGCCATAAAGCGATAGGTTCGCCGTTGGTCTGAATATTCGCTTGCCTGCTGACTAGTCCTTTCAGGTCATGGCCGCCGCGACGCCATTGGCTTCCTGGCCATCTTACAATTTCCGTCATATTTTCCTATCCCTTGCAGGGCCGCATGCGACCTGTTATGGTATGATTACGCGCCCGATCCTTCTCCGTTGGTCTTTCTACCTCTCAACATGTCTCTCTGGTTTGTAAGCTTTGCTGTGATACCATAGGTGTAAAGCGATGGTTCTCACTGTCTTTCCTTCGTGAGAAGGCGCAAGCACCCGCTGGACGTTTGATAGACTTGCGTTGGTCGCGTGTCCCCAGCGACCACCTCTGAGATATCCACGAGGTCAGTGGACTTCCCCTCCATCCCTCGCCCTCATCTTATGACGCGCTGCCCAGACCACGCCATGTTTTCGCCCTATTCAGCACTGTCGAGTTATTCTTGGTTTTCAGCGGGCAACCACGGCAAAGTCTCCTCCTCGTCCATCGAGGCCTTGTTCTGTATAACCCCACGCCCAGTACTCGCTCGTGAGCGCCTGAGATTCAACCTAAATGTGCAGGTGACTGTTCTTCCCGAGCTCTTCTCAGGGGCATTCTGCTCCCGGCTCGCGCTGACCGTTCTGTCAGCCGTGCTGCTCCGGTCTCCCTTCGTCGCCCCCTCTTCCATACGCCCATTGCGACCCACCCATAGCCCTCGGAAGCGGCCGCTCCATATCTGTCGCTCTCCATCCAGGGGCGCCCTTTCTTCTGTTCTAAGGCGACAACCTTAGCCGTATGTGCAAGGTGCCCTGGTTCTCTATGCCGTCGGCTAGGCCCTTGAGCGACATTTCCATGCATACTACCGGGGTGCGGCGCCGTGACGACGTGACCGATCCACTGTCGGCGCCGCGATTTTCAAGGGCGGATATGAGCAGGATCTCGTGCCTTTCTGCGCTCATGACGACAACGTCTAGGTGCGCAGAGTTCAAAGCGTCATGATACCCCGCCTTCGGGCAGCCTGGCGCGGGAACGCCTCATGCCGCCATGTCCAGATAAGCACGTCTCTTTCCTCGTCCTTGATTCTTCACAATTCCAACATTACACGCATGCAACGTAGGCTGCAACCGCCCGGCATGTCCATCCGCTTTGGTCGATATCACACGACTCTCGTTGCCAACGCGCCAAATACCCTCTACGATACTGTTGAGACTGACTTCGCGTTAGAAGGCGCACTTTTTGATGAGACGGAATAGACTGGCTTGTTTTGCAACGCCCATCGGCTTCTCGATCCTTGTATTCTCATGAGACTACTTGCTAGGATGGTGCTGTGGAGCGATATCCAGCATCGACCTTCTTTCGACCATCAATCCCTCCTAGACGTCACTCAGAAGTAAGCTCGCATTGAATTGCGCCTAAAGGGAATGAACTAAAATCTGTGATATCTACGCGCAGTATGCCGTCATATTTCGCCCGTATCCTGGACATTCGCTCGCTCTACACGCGATGCCCCGAGCCAATCCACTCTTCGCATCAAGTTGCGGTGAGTTATGGCTGGATCGTCGCATGCTCTCACTCACGCCCATCTATCTTAGGTGCTTCCTGCGGCAAAACCTCGCCACCTGTCATAGTCAACGATGGGCCCTGCGCCGCGTACCCGCGACTGTCATAGCACGACGTCCTTTCCTCGACGTACCACGTCTTCTCCGCGCGTCGCGAACTGAGTATCCCAAGAATCCTCTGTCCCTCGTACGATAGACGTGAACGATCCGCAACACAACCACGGTTACACTAGGACACACACGGCCAGGCACAGCGCACGGAAACACTAGGACGATGTGGCGCTTCTTTGAATACGACATTCATTCGGGCAGAAAACTGCGCCGCGGCCCGGTTGTGGATGGCTGTGGCACGGCGCACGCGACACGGACACTCCAAGTCGGCGGTGCCATAGGATCGATGGAACCCCCAGGTCTAATCTACTTCGTGGGTCTTTTCTTCGATCTATGCCCGCGATGCGCTGAAAGGGCGATGAATCTCACTAGCGGCACCCATATCTAACACTATTTTCCCCCGCTCGAATGCTCCTCTGGAGAAATACCGGATCCCCGAAGATGCCCCTCAGTGGCAGGACGTAATGACGGTGTTACGTTGACATACGCGCCATGCGAAAATCTGATAGGCCCTAGGCCATGGGAAAAGCGGGAAGCCTTGGATTTAAGGTTACGGCCACCAATTCAAATCTAGCATTCCAAGACGGTACGTCCTCGCGAATCCTCTCTGTATGGGTGATAGCCAATCTGATCGCCCGAGGACGGACGGCAGCCGCGAAATATGTATAAGCCCGACAGACGCGTGCTGAACGTCATTACGCTCACACCGGCATATAAACGCTGGTGCGGGGACGGAGACGCGACACTTAGGCTCAAGGGACGAGTTGTTCCACCTTTCGTGCGTCAAACCCTACCTATCAATTCATTCCGATCCCCTTCTCATCTTGTCTGTCTCTTAGCCATATCGAGCTCCCTCGATTCCGAGAACCCGGGCTTCTCCGTTTCGAGTGACCTTCCCGTTTCGGTGCCTGTGGACAGAGCAACTTCGGATTCCCCGTGGCCTATATAGTCTCGACGGTGGTGAAGTTTGGGTACCAACCGCCTCTCTCTGTCTGCGCCATGTCTTCCCCTTGCTCTGTCGACGCCGCTAGCTATGCTACACACCCAGCCCTCCGTATGTTCAATGCTGTCCTTTTTTTTTCTCTCACAGCCGCTCATTGTCCATCCTTATTGGCCTAGACCTTCGCGATGCTAGGGACGCCCACGTCGTCTTCGAAGCCGTTCGACTGGGCGTGCTTCCCTTAATCACTCGCCGTCTCACCGCCAACGAGCGTGAGCAACTCGTGTCTGGAAATGTTTTCGTGTGGGAAGAAGCTGAGCACAAGCAAGGTAAGGGAACACCTTTCGGGCACGTATTAGCCTCATTCACCCACGCTTCGATGTGCGTGTCATTGAGTAGGCGGGCTGGAGAGGTGGACGGACGGCAGACGTTGGTGAGTGACATGGGCTTGTTTCACCCGCATCATCACCGCTCAATCGTGCCGCTACGCCAGGTCACAGAGTCGCATGCGGGGTGACTACCTGTTCTACGAGGAGAAGATAGAGACAACGCCGGAGGAGAAGGAAGCAAAAGCGGCGCGTCGGTAGGTGGTCCGCCGCGGCGTCACATTTTATTCTCACGACTGACAAGCGCACTACTTGCAGGGCTCGTCGAACGCTGGATCCTTTCGCAGCCCCTCCCGCGCCCATTCGAAGGCAGGACAGGCCATCAAAACCTGACGGCCTTACGAAACAGACGTACTCCACACACGTCCACACACGCCGGGGTGAATCTCCTCGGAAGTGGCACATTGTTGCCTACTTCTCGGTGCGGCCATCGCATCAATCTTTCCCCCGCCTCGCGCTGACGTTTGTGACGTCCTAAAGGGTGACGACTACACCCGCCTTCCCGTCGTCGAGAACTACGAATACCTCCGCAACATTAGAGTCCCAGAGGGGATCTTCACATCTGCAAAGGGCAACATCGCTCGATTTGGCCGCGTACTCGAAGATGCAGACGGCCACGAGTCCTCCCATGCGGGCAGGGACTACCCGGATTGGCCTCCGTCTCCCTGGTCCCCTGTCAGTCGTGGGGCCACTACCACAGATAGACCCATGTCCTCGTCGTCTTCCTCGTCGTCTTCGGGAGTACAGCGCAGCCCGAGCCATTATTCGGTAGGCCAGCACGGACCAGGTAGCTCGTCGGGAGCACTGCCTCGACTGTCGACCGTGGTACCAGTCGGACTCCTCACCCCTCCCTCTTCTCCGATGTATCCCACGAATACGAGCGGCGTACCAAGCAGCTACCAACCCCTTACTGCAGAGGACCGACGCGCACTTAACAGCTTCCGTCTGGGGCTCTAGGGCACTACGACACATCTCCGATATATAATGCGCTGTTTATTGGCTTCAGCCTTCAGGTATGAAATCGTGTACGATAGGCGTTAATTGGGCTCTGCTACAAAAGTCGTTCAAATGGCAGACGGGTCTGCTAATTCCTAGTATTTTGATTCCACGTACAGGTGCCGTGACGGCGACGTTATTTTTGCCTCGGTCAGTTGCGTTGACCGCCCACATAGCCGGTACTGTAGACGTTGGAACATGTAACCCTTTCCAAATCCCTCGCCGACGCCCAGGTTCAACCCACACGAACGGGGCGACGTCGCTCGCTCCTCGGAGCACCTTCCTGCCTTCCCACTCCAAGAGAGGATGGACAGAGAAAATATTCAACCTTCGCAGTGTGCGATCGGATGGAGGTGAGGTTAAGGCGAACCGCCATGGGGTGTGCGGTAGATCGGCGTTTACTGACTTTTAGTCTCTCGTACGTTTTTCGGGGCTTTAGAGCTTCATTCATCCCTTCGTCACGATGTCGATCGAGTTGTCGACGTGCGGGGTAGAGGGAACGGGGTCTGACGAGTCGGAGGTTTCGTCTTTGCCCCCCATTCCTGAAGGACCGGTGTTCCGTTCCGACGATCCTCCGGCGTAAGGGGTTCCTGACTGCAAAGACGGTGTATGAAAGCGAAAAGATCCGAGCGGGGACTCGCTGTTCGGCGAGTTTGATTCGACCCAAGGTCCGACGTCTGCTAGGTGCCAAACGCTCAGAGTTCCTTGAGTGGAGTTGGTGCCTAGCTAAGGGTAGCCTTGAACATCTCCTCGGACGGGGACTCTCAGAAGTCAAGAACTCACTGAAATTTGTTGGTCTTGTGGGTTCGGAGAATTGCCCACACTGTTGCAGGTGCTCGTGGAAGACAAGTTCTTGAGCTCGAGGCCTCGAATCCCACGCGACGGGGAGCACCACGTGACATCCACCTGTCCCGGTGACCTCCCTCTCACTGTCCGACTCCCGCCCGGGCCACTGCTCATCTTCCACCATCTGCACCTGTGCGCACATGAGCTTCTTGCCTGTGAGCGGCGTCGTTTATGCAATCTACACCAGTGTGAGCGACACTCCTTTCTGGTGGTAGCGCTCAGTGGCGGCTCGAAGCGTTCCCTCATCTCGTTCATTTCAAGTTATCGTAGTCGTCGACCCCATCGAGTACGGCGGCTCGTTAAATGACGATGTATATAAGCTCTTTGTTTCCTAAAATCGGTGTCGTACGACCTGAGAACACCGACAGCGGAGGTCTTCCTTACCCGGCTGTGAGTAACTCGTGACCCTCCAATGGCAGGTTTGTAGGTCCCGAACAGCAATATTCTCCTACAGGTGCGTCAAGTGTACGTTATCGACTGAAGCATGTATTGAAAACCGCTCCTTCAAACCAGTCCCCGCCGACGGAATCCAGATTCCAGACACGACAAATCGAGTATAGGTTTTGCAACTTCGTGCACGTCGCTCGAACTTTGACGGGAGACCACGATTCCTGCCCACCAGTCACGCAATGTCTGCCGTTATCAATTCCACCGAGGTATGTAACAGCTGTCTCTTTCTGCACACTACCTGTGTCTTTCTCCGTCTTTCTGCTTTGAATTTGGTCGCTCATTCGAGGACATCTAGGACGCCAGCAATCACCGCTCTAGAATGCACCGGAAAAGCAGTGTTCGAGAGCACAAGGACACCTTTCCATACGGACTCGCCATTGGCTGTGGTCATCGGGTTCAGTGCGGTGGTGGTGACTGGACTCTCGCTTCCCCAAAAGATACGTCTTTCGTCTTCTCCTTACGAGACGGTAAAAGCCCCGTCATTCCTCCTGAGATGCCCACGGCCAGGCCAGCGTGAGAGGATAAGTCCATGACGGAGCAAGATATCCCTCTAGCTCTAGAACGACGTCGTCCATCTTCCACTCTACTGGGAACAGACATCCTTCTGCCTAGTATTGCTGCGCATTTGGGACCGACTGCTCCGGCCCTCCGACTCGTTGGCATTCTCGGAGGTATACTTTACCGGAAGTTGGCTCAACCGCCGTCCTCAGTCCCATGGTCATCATCCATTCGTACCGGATGCAGTGATCCGCGATGACCTGCGCTCGTGTCACTGGCATGTCGCCGAGTACTCATGGTCCGCGTTCAATTCCCCTTTCCCTCTGCTACAGCAGCAGACATGAGCTGCGTCCTGATAGATATAATGACCTATTCCCTGAACTCATTGACGGCGCCACTGACCCCAAATTTAATTTAGGGCAACTTCTTTCAACACAGCCGCACTGTGCCATAAGTACTATACCGCAGGGTAAGTCGGGAGTAGTCTGCTGTTCTCAAAATCTTTATCGGTAAATATTCTTCCCGATCACATTTCAAGCAGCAGGGTTCGCTGACTCAGGCTTTGAGATATGATTTAATGTCTTTCGGGAGGTGATAACCTGACCCCAGTCTCAACGTTTCCTCTAGTACCTTGGGGCACATGCTCATTAAAATTCTAACAACCGCTCTAAATGATCTAGACATCGCCGAAGGCGACGGTCTTTTGCAAACTGTCTTTCCTTCGAAACTTACGTGCTCTTGGCTGAAAATTCTGAACGCGCTGTTGGAGAACTGCAATGACAACAATAGCCATGATAGAGTTTCAGGTGCGATCATCATCACATCATGTTGGCCTTCTAAGTTCAGCAGACGATTCTGAGCGCAGGCACACAGAGACCCTTCTCTTGGCATGCTTGGGCGCGGTCGCTCAGATATCCCAAACCGGGCCGGCGTTCAAGGGCTTCTCCCCTCGTCAATTTCGTCAACTCGGATTGAACCCCGCCAATACGACGCATAATGCATAGCAGCTGCTTTCGAGCCAGACCGACTTTGTATTCGTAGCGAGGAGGTCCGTATACTAGTTTCCTCTTCGAGTTTCTATCTTACCTTTAGAGGCGTAGTGCGTCCTTCTACCTACGAAGGTTGGTTGTAATTGAATCAATCTCTTGGATCTCCGGAAGGACTTGCCTGTTAATGGATAACGGCGGACAATTGTCAATTTCCGAGACCGTTCTTTGTATTTTCTTTCTCGATCCCATTCAGGCGCATGCGTACATGATACGAGATACTTCGCTCTATTACCAGTCTCTCGCGCTGTACACACGTCTCCACTCGGATCCGGAGATCCCGCTCGCCGTCAGGTGTGCTTATGGAACAATCGCTGCCTTCTGCGCAGGTAGCAATGACACCTGCCCGTCTGCGATGTCCCGGAAGCTGTGTGCGCACAAGCCGCGGGAGATTATTCCTCTCATCGAGCGTTGATGTCGGCGAAATCTCGTAAGGCGTAGGCATGCAGGTGGACGAAGATAGCACAATTCAGATAGAGATATAGTATGCGCGACCCAAAAGAACCAAGCGAGGTCCGCCCGTCCCCAAACGTTTCTGACCCCATACGATCTGTCTATCCATCTGCGCGAACCCCACCAACCGTAAGTACGAAGCTCAAAGAGTCCTCCACGTTCGAATTTAGATGGTCCGCACAACGCCCGCGATGACTAAGGCTGGCATGTACTTATAATGGTGAGACGGACTCGGATGCCTGCCGCGAAGCTTCTACCAGGGTCCATCCACAGCGTAGGATAAGTACTGCAAAGTTTGTGAGAGCCCGATGCACAAGGCTCACGGCGATACCCGAGAACTCGAATCGCGACGGTCGAATAGTCGGCAGATGTTCTATTGCGTCCTACTCAATGCATGATCTACGCGCGACAGAACACAGAACGCAAGGGCCGCGCGAGAGAAGACGAACCTGAGCGCAACCGGGTTTCGCGCGACCTATTCGGTCGTGTGCGAAGACAAGTGCAAGATCTGTAATGCACAGAAGGGATGGACGTCACTCGCGGGACTAATCTGGCCGCGCGGAGTCTATCGCAGTGCCCCACTCGGATGCACGTGTCGCTCGTATGGCGTGCCCCATGGGGGCGATCCTTGAGCTCTGGTACGATCTGCGCACGATCATTGGTAGCAGAGTTGCCGAGCAGGCACAGGGAGAAGGACGCTGCGAAGGCTTGGGGTGAGGAACGGCGAGGAGAAGGCATGAATTATGTCAAAGCAGTCACCTTTTCGCGCTGTCTGCATCGTGCCCTCACGCACAGGGTCCGCTGTAGGTCGCACGTGTCATCATCCCACGCGCTGATCCTCTCTTGCGTCGAGTGCGTACCAGCTCCGGGAGGGAGCATTGATGTTCCCGAGGTCGCCGACGACGATCAGCGGGGCTGTGCACTGCAAAATAATACTTAGTCATACCCATGCAAGCTCGAGGAAGCTGACGAATGGCACGACGCACCTGCGTATCTAAACGCCTTTGCGGAATATGATCGCAATGTTGCGGGCGTGGATATGTGCCTTCGTGGCTCGACGACTCGTGAAATGACCCAGGTAGTCCCAAACCACCCACGGAGCAATACATTCGTCTTTCGTCGTCAATAGAGCAAGCATTCGCGTACCCTTCCTGTGACTTGTCCACTTGCTATTCTTCGGTGACCTATTCGTTCGCTGGGTACCATATCCATGTCCATGACCCTAGGCTTCGTCTCCTTTAAATATGTCGGGCCTTTCCGTCCAATCCGTCTGCTCTCTGCGTGCTAGAACAAACGATAGATGTGCTAGCCTGCACAGTCGCGCAACGCAGGATAAGCTCAGCACCACAAGCTCACAAGTTAACCTCTCCGAAATCGAGACGAGATTCCCTCGGTCCGCTGCTCGTCCCCCCTCCACGACCTTGGCGACCGCTCACCGCGCACCTACAATATAACTTCTCACGTCGGGGTCGAGCATGACGTACCCGGATAGTTCTCGGTCCTGTACTCCCCTGCCCAGCGTATCTCGACGTTCTCGTGGGAGAAAAGCTGGCGAGTTAAAGTTCGGAAAAGTAGGTTCAGGATTTGAGGACGAGACGCCAAGCGCGGTAGCAGAGGCTCGGTCAGCGCTGCGGATTACTGCTGGGAGAGAATCGCTCAGCATCATCATGGGGGGAAGAACGAGGAGACGTGATTGCCGTACCTCAGTGTAGTGCGGTAGTTCTGGACGGATTCGCGCCTTGCCTTCAGCGGAACCGGAGTGCAAACTGCTAGCCTGGAGAGCCTGAGAGAGAGGTAACGGAAGAGATAGGGCAGATCATGTCGAGCCGTGTTGAAGGGGATGAAGTAAAGCTCAACTTCTCAATGTCCTCTTCTGTACAGTGACCGCATTCGAGCGGAGATGGACTTGCCTCCTGCCGCCATGACATGGTGACTATTGCATGGTAATGATGATTGGGGGGTCGGGGGGGCGGGAAACAGAAGGTTCAGCGAATTGAAAATTTCCTTGAAGCAGAGGGTTGAGAACTCTCACAGCAATCGATAGAGAGGATCCCGAGGGAGTAAGAGGAGAAAGAACGCTTACTGGTGGTCGACGACCAGTGCAGTGCGGACACTGAGAACCTGAGGAGGATTATCTCCGCAGCCACCTCCCACCTCGTAGTGGCTCCTCCCGGTCCGCGCGCAAGCTACGGCCCGACAAGCGCGCTGACAGTCAAGGCGAACGAATCTAAAGTACCATGGACTTGTCGGACGGCCTTCCTAACCTCAACTGCCCCATCGTATCGTAGAATTCAGCTCGGATCGCCCCTCTAGTTCACAGGACGATGGAGGGCTCAGACCGTCTCACCACCAGGTACGCCGAACCTGTCCGCGAGAGGCTCCCGTTAAAAACGAGTTGCGTGCGCACGGGGATCATATACGGCCGGGTCCGACCAACTTTCACTCCATCTCGACAATCAACTTTTTCTAATGCTCACCTCCGAGCTTCTTCGCCACTCCTCGTTCCGACTCCCGTCGAGCAATCGGCCTACCACGGGAAATGGGTCGACGACCGTCATCTATGTACTAACAGCATGATGACGGGTCTGCAAGAGTTTGTCAGTGTGCAGTGTACGCGAAGGCAAGCTTGGACTACTTGCCTCGATTGCTTGGGATGCCTCGTGCGCAAGTGTCCGTCCTAGTCCGCGCTCGGTCCATGCGCATGCAATACGAAATGGGACTTGTGATACAATGCCCGCCGCGGCCAACCCGCGGCAGGCGGCATAACGTTGTACGCAAAAACATACGGCTATACGATACAATCATGTTGCCCGTGCGATGCAATGCAAAAAAATGTGTGCTAGTACTAAACGGTGGACGTGGACGGTCGGAGTTCGTAAGGATTGCGCGGATGGGGAAGGCGTGCGTGCGTGCTCGGGACATGTGGGTGGGTGTACCATGCGGCGGAAAACGGTCCCAGCGGCCTGCTGCAAGCCGCTGGGAAAGCGAAGGCGAAGACGAAGACGAAGATGAAGGCGGCGGGCGCGAAAACGAATGGGGGCATACTATGTTGTGTACCATATACGAACGGCATGGGCATGCATGTGCATCGTCCTGTCAAACCGAGATCCTTCTCCCACAGCAGGGACAACAGTTCGGCAGACCGGATGCAGATGCGACGGGAAGCATACGACGCCTTATCGGCGCGCGACACGCTTCCGCTGCGGCCCTTCCTCTTCGACGTCCATCGCTTCCGCGCCATCCACACGCTGCTGGTGTTGTTGTTGCTGCTGCTGCTTGGCCTGGTCCCCGCGCCAGCTGCGCGTGCGTCGTCTGCTCGTGCCCACGGTGCCGCTCGGGGCAGCACCATCGGAGTTCGGGGGTCCGTCGGCACTGGTACTCATGGCCTCTCGTCTCCGCTTGAGCGGTGTGCTCGCCGCCACGGGGGGAAACGAGAACAGATGTGGGTGATGGTGTTCCTGGTCGGGGTCCGAGGCGAGCGTGGAGACGGAGACGTCGGCGATCGCGGGCGGTTCGTACGTAAAGGACATGGGTGCGGGCGGGAGCTCTTTCGGGTTCACGGAGAGCCGGGACTTGAGGGATGTGCGGGCGAGGGGCTGCATCGTCGATTGTGCGGGGAGGGGTCGGAGTGGGAGGACGGAAGGGGTGGGCGACGAAAGGGAGGGTGGGGCGTAGGCGCGAGAGGCTTCCATGTTCGATGGGGTGTACGGCGTCGGAGGCGCGATGGGCTGATCGAGACGGAACGACTGTTGACGACAGGCGTACACAAGGAGCACGGGATTGGGAGCACGTACCTGATCTTGTCGTGTGGGAGCTGGGGGGAGCGTCGGGCTGGACGGCTTAGCGGCGGGTTTGACGACGGCGCTGGGGCCTGCGGTAGAAGGAGGGCCACCCTTGGCGGCGCGTTCTTTCTCCTCTTCCTCATCCTCTTCTTCCTCGCGAGCCCTGATTGCCTCGAGGCGAGCCTCTATGTAGTCCATGATACGGCCGATGGTGACCTCGCGGGAGGGGTCTGCGTCGGTGGAGACGCCTTGCTGAATCATGTTGAGGAGGTCGTGGCAAGCTGCGGAGTAACCAGCATTGTACGCGCGTTTGGAGGCGGTCTTGGATGAGCGGAACAATGTGGTAAGGCTGAGAGCAGCAGCTACGGGTTGAAAGGTGTGGTGGATTGAGTGGTTAGGACGGTCGAGTGGAGATGGCTACATGGATGAGGGAGAGATATGGAGACGAGGAGACTAACCTCTGAAGTTGTTGGTGAGCTCTTTCTCGGCATTTGCGTAGCTGGAGGAAGGGAGAGACTTTGCGAGGTTGTTGAGGTTGAGGGATTCCATGGCGGGGAAAAAGGAGCCAGCGACGTCGACGAGGAAGAGGACGACGGGGACGAGGGTTTCCGGCCCCTCACAATCAGAATGGTTACATAAGCCTGTTCCGGCGCTCTCACTGACAAATCGGGAAGGCTGAGGCTTGGGATCCTAACACGGCCAAACAATCATCCGCCAACGCCCGACGTCCCAACTCTCGCCTCGAGGCACCATCTTCTCGTGCGGCAACTCGCTTCACTCACGGCTCTGGATGGCGTCGCCCTGTTTTTATTATTATCTCACATACACACAACGGAACTTGGACCACCGGGTTCAGACTCACTGCTTTCTTGCTCTCTGAGACTTTCGGAGGACTCTTACTACGCTCTCACGGGCGCCGGGCAAGATCGAACGACGCCGTGGCCGCCAGTCGCCTTCTTACTGGACTCATGTATCGCTTTCGTGAAGACTTGATGATTATCTCTCTCGTTATAACGTATGCGACCATCGTGGCGCAAATCTAATGGTCTTCCAGTAGCTACCTCCCGGCGGGCAAAATTCCATAGTATTCCTGCAAGGAAGCAACAAATCGCCTGCTATTCTTGATGAGTCTTTATGCATTATATAAAGCATTGCTTTTTATTTACTTTGAAATTTGACGGCGACTTCTAACAACAGAAACAGACAACGGGTGGCGGCCTCAGGCTTGCTTTATCGCTCCCAGGCTGGCAATGCTTTGCTTGCGACGTCCTTTGGCCGGTGTCTCAAAGTGCTGCGACTTCCTCCGGTATCTCAACTAACATCCGGCTTCACAGATTTCTCTTTCTGTCGATACTGCAGAATGGCCTGTCGCGCTTGGTTCACCCAACGGCCTTGGCGCACACGCGCGCTTCATTCTTGCACCTTGCGGCAACTTAGTGGCAACTCCATCGCGCGCTGCTCCCGGCTACGAATAATCTCTGCTCTATGGCTCTCCGCTTCTCTCTGTGTGTACTCTCCTAGGATGCTATCGACGTCGAGTCGTGCGCGCTGATGTGCGGCGCGCGCAAGCCCCGTCCTTGCGCTGCTCTGTCCGCCTCGAGTCCTCCCGCTTTGCCACCTACATTTGCTCTCCAGCTTTTGAGACTGCGCTTTGTTATGATGTGTGTCCTTGCGCGTCCTATACCTTTGGTGTACTCGTATGCGTTGGTATTTATGCCCTCGCTCGCTCTCCGCTATGGACACTGTCGTTCTCTGCTCGGGCTCGTGTCTCCCCGGACTCCGTTTCCCTACGTCTGTAGCATATCGTTGAGCAATGTTGGTCGTCCCGCAATCGCGTCCTACTGGTGCTTCCCCCTTCCGCCGCATCCCGACTGTGGACAACAGCGGACGCGGCATCCCCATGACCGCGCTCGCGGGTACCCCGGAGAATGCCCTCCGCACCAAGTTCCCGTCCCTCGCGCAAGCTCTGGACCACTTCTCCAATCATCGCGGCTCCAAGTTCTCGTTGAAGATTACTGTGAGCATGCCTGTATATTACTGCTCTACTGACGGCTGATCGAGCGTATCACGCTCAATTACAGTGGGCTGGGTACGAGGGTATGAACTTCAGCCAAGAGCTATCAAGCGTGGGCCTCGTCAAGGGCGTCGCGCTCGCGTTCGACCGCTTCCTCCGCGTATGTCCCCTTTTCTTCATTTCTCCCTCGTCGACTCCTCCCGCTGACCCTAATGTCGGCCTTCGCATAGGAGGCTCCCTCGTTCGCTGGGCACCCACCGTCGGCGAACCTACGCCCGGCTCAGTACGCGCTGCGCGACCTCGTCCTCATCGCGATCGTGACATTCACAGGGAACATCTTCCAGGCGGAGGTGCAGCTCGCCGGGCAGCCGCGCGCTTGAGCCGCGCGCTCGTACGCGAACGCGGCCTCGAGGCTAGCTGACGCCGCCCCGCCACCTCCGGCGCCCTCACGATTCTCATCCACTGGAATACTCATAGACGATTGACTCACTTGGAATATTACACGACCCTCACACGCCCTGCACGCACGCAACTTACATTACTTCGTATATTTCACATGTCCATATTATATTCTGTACTTTACCTTTACACCTTGCCGTGTCCCCTAGTACATCATCCTCATATCGTATCTCACACTCGCATCCCCCATCATCCAACCTACCCTTCATCTCTCTCATTGCATTTCACACAGCGCATACTTATGTATTATAGCATAGATCTAATTTCGCATGTACGTATACTTTAGTCACCCCGAAGCCTCAATAACACAGCAAACCGCCCCCGTCTCTGTCCTCCACCTTCTGATTGCCGACAGCTGGTATGATTCGCCGGCTCTCCCCAAAGGGAACGTAGAACTAGGTTGCGGCAGTCTGCAGACACAGGCAAATTCACGGTGAAGAGGTCCATATAGACAAAAAAAGTCCCGACACAGAGACACAGATGATCCTGATGCCCAAATGCTCACAGCAGTCCACCGACGCCTACAGAAAACTCCTAATAATACCCGGGGAGGGGGCGACCTTCCTTCCAGTACGGGAGCGCCTTCACAACAAGAGGCGACGGCCCGTCCGTATACGCGCCCAGAGCCTCACGACGGGCCCCGGGGGGCACGACGGGGCCCCGCGAGTCGTCGCGCTCATACACGAGCTCGACATTGCACCGCCTGCACTCGCGCCACAGCTCGATGAACAGCACGGGGTCCGGCGTGCCCGACCTCACGACAATCCTCGGCCGT